>ML780323.1:298403-312222 GCA_009831015.1 Picea engelmannii | reverse complement strand
CACAGGATGAGTCACTATCGGTGTCTTCTGAGGAATTGTCATTATTTGCAACCAAACTTTTCTTCTTATTATATTTATTGTATTTGTACTTCTTTTCATCATCAGAGTTCTGGTCCTTCTTCTGATGCAGACACTTAGATACAAAATGACCTATCTTACCATAGTTAAATCATTTGAATGGCAACTTCCCTTGATATTTTCCTGATCCTTTCTTTAACCTTCTCAAAATTTTTGCCTCAATATCATCTAATTCTGAATCAATATTCTTGTCTACTTTAAAAGATGTTTCTCTAGTACTGGATTTATCTTTGCTAATTATCATTTCATATGCAGCTAAAGTTTCTAGAAGTTGATCAATGGATAGAGTTTTAAGATCATTTAATTCTTCTATTGTAGATACTTTTTGATTAAATTTATCAGCCAGAGATCTTAAAATCTTCCGAACTAAGAGTGAGTCATCAAACTTCTCACCAAGACCCTTCATGGCATTTACAAGTTCTTCAACTCTTAAAAAATACTTGCTAATTGTTTCATCTTCATTCATCTTTAGTTGTTCAAATTTCAATCTCTATGTTTGAAGTTTGGCATCTTTTACTTTCTCATTTCCTTCATAACTGCTAATAAGTTTATCCCACATTACTTTGGCAGTTTCAAGATGCATCACCTTTACAAACTCAGCTTTAGCAAGTCCATTCAAGATAGCATTCATTCCCTTAGCATTAAAACTAAACTCTAACTTATCGTCCTTGGAGGCTAGCACAACAGGCTTTGTATATCCAGTCTCTACTACATCCCAAACATTAGCACCCAAGGCCATTAAGTATGTTCTCATTCTAATCTTCCATAAGGAAAAATTTGTTCCATCAAATAGAGGGGGCTTAGAGGCTAAAGTCCCTTCATGACTTGTCATGTTTAAGCTTACAGATATACCTTTGAATAAAAATAATTGGCTCTGATACCAATTGTTGAAATTACTAAGACAACTGAGAGGGGGGGTGAATTAGTTGTCACTGTGCTTAAACAATTTTAACAATCAATACATTCTTAATCTTTCTTCAAGTGATCATAAACATTATACAACATATGAACAATAAAAGTAATGAGCATCAGTCACACATAAGGTATACACAGAGACATATTTTCACGAGGAAACCCATAAATGGAGGAAACCTCTTCTTCTTCGAAATGATAGGCAGTCTTTTAAGTTCTGTACATCATCTTTAATTGAGCAGCAACTCAATGTGAGGCTGCTACCTCTGTTTTACAAGCTGCAACTTGTTTGAGAGAACCAACTCTCTGGTTTCTCTAGCACCCACTAGAAGGAAGCACCAACTCCCTTAATGTTCTAGCACCAACTAGATGGAAGCACCAACTTCCAGTTACACAGGCTCCAACCTGTATAACAGAGAACACTTGTTCTCCCTTGCACCACCCTGCCACCCTGGTTTCTCTGGTTGCAACCAAATGGAAGCTAGAACTCCCTATGTTCAAGCTCCCAATTGAACCTCTGAGGACAACAGTCCTCCCTAGCACCTCCCAACCACCCTGGAATATAAATGATTAATTAAACAAACAGCTACACAGATAAATTGATTCTTACCACTTCTTCTCTGTTATGTAAGTCTGGTCTTATTCTAACTATTCTACAATTCTTCTCTTCCTTTGTCTGTTTTGCAAGTCTACTCTGCTTCAACTTGTTCTGTCATTCTGCTCCACTTCAAGTCTTTTCTTAATCTATTACTCTTCTCTAAGTTTTATCTCACATTGTGCATTTTTTCAATCTCACACTACGCATATTTTTGATCTCACACTGTACATCCCGTGAATTCCCCTTTCTTACTGTTTAATTCATTTTTCATACTAAAACAACCAACCCCGCATAGTCTGTCTCTTATTCTTTTATGCACCACGCCCGCAGCGGTTACACTTCGCATCTTCTTCGGCAAAAGAAAAACCATCTCGGCAGCTGAAACACCAACCGATTAGAAATCATGAATCGGTTTTCCTAATTGATTCGTAACTGATGAATTAACTGTGAGAGAGAATAGTACCCCTCTGATCATATTCAAGTTTATCAGCACCATTCAATGAACTTTGTTAATCTTGCCTTTAAATCGGGTTTCGGCATTTCGGAATACCTGTGGCCAAGGATCTCGACACTTCATGTCGCCATCTCTGAAGCTCCGATATAGAGATTTTCTGAGCTAGCTCCTTCCTCTATATGACCATGGCCATGATCAAGCACTTATGCTAAAAGTGTTTTTCATGAATTTTCCTTTCGTGATTCTGGAGATGAGGCATCTCTACTCTCCAAGTCACGATCCCTGAAACCCTGAGATGGAGCTAAGATCAACGGTCCACGATCTCGATGAATCTACTGTCCAGATTTCATCATGAATTCGCATCTCGCGATTCCTTCGATAGAGGTCCTTGTCTCTCCAAGTTGTGATAGGCAAAGCTCCGAGTTGGAGCTCAGATCAATGATCCAAAACACATTGTGAATTGACAGTTGGGATTAAATCACGATTTCGATGGTTTTTTTTCTTACCTCTCTAAGTTGTGAGTCACGAAACTCTCAAATGGAGTCGACGGTCTAGATCAATAGTCCCGATCAACACTTGATCTGACAGTCATTGAAAACCTGAATCCAGAAAAAGAATTTGTGATCATCCTCCTTGAATTTCAAGATGTACACTCACTCGAGGGTTTCCTGGACCTTTTCAAATATAGCTTCATCTAGAAATACAATTTGATCAACTTCTACCACATTACTTGTTTGATTAAGCCATTGAAAGTGAAACAAAACCTCATCTCCCCTAGCTACATGAACAAGTCCTTTCTAAGTATCTGGCACAACTCGTGTCCCCTCCAGAGACATCATTCCAGCCCGAAACTCCAACATGATCTCTTGACAATTGAATCGGAGACCATTGAATGTTGGGTCGATCCCTTCACCCAGCTACCATGAGCGTTGGACACGACAGTAATATCTTTGAAAGCTTTTGTTAGTTGAAGGGATGATGCATTACAACATATAGTATTTGTTATGACCAAACCCTACAAACCCTTCCTGTAGCGTCTTCTCATAATGCCCATCTATTTCATACTTTATGTACTCATGCCATCTTCACGGTTGTACTTTCCATCAATGACAAGTATACAAGCATGTGCTATCTATTAAAGATTTGCCAACAAAAGGGAGGATATATAGTGAGGATGGGTATATGTATTAGAGATAGAGTATAGAGATAATGGGAAGGAGTGGGAGAGAGAGAGAGGGAGGGAGGAGGGGGTATATAAAGAGTGAGACTAATTGTGAGAGGAAGGGGGGATATAGTGAGAGTGAGGGGGGATATAGTGAGATTGAGACTAACAACAACGAGAGACAAAAAGACGTGGTAGATGTAGGACGGAAAGGGAGGAGAGATAGTGGGAGGGAGGGGGAGAGATAGAGGGAAGAGGGGGTATGAGAGAGAATCTGTGAATGTGAGAGGGGGGGAAGAGCAGAAAGAGAGGTGGGTTGGACAAGGACAAGGTGGAGAGAGAGTGAGACTGATTCTGAGAAGAAGGGGGGAGATAGAGGAAAGGGGAAATATAAATATATAAAGAGAGAAATGGGAGATAGAAAGTGTGTGTGCGAGAGTGTGTGATAGTGTGAGAGGGGGAGAGAGAAAGACAAAGAGGAGGGGTAGAGACATAGAGGGAGGAGGGGGGGGAGAGGAAAACAAAGAGGAGGGGTAGATATAGAGTGTAAGAGGGATGGGAGGGACAAAGAGAGTAGGGGTAGAGAGAGGGATACATAGAAGGGGGGTAGAGAGAGGATGATATAAATGGAGATAGAGAGGGGGAATAGAGAGAGAGAAAGAGGGGAAGAGAGAGTGATACTGAGACTAACAATGAGGAGATAGATAAAGGGTGGAGAAGAGAGGGGAGTGAGGGACAAAGGGTAAAAGGGAGAGAAAAATAGAGAGATATGGAGAGAGGAGGGGGTAGAGAGAGAGAGTGATATTGAGTGTGAGAGGAAGGAGGGATAGAGAGATATAAAGAGAGAAATGGGGGGAGAGTATAGGAGAGAGAGGTAGGGGCATATAGTGAGAGTGATACTAAGAACAATGAGAGAGAGAAATAGGTTGTAGATATAAGAGAGAAAGAGAGGAGAGATAGTGGGAAGCAGAGGGAGAGATACCAGGAGGAGGGGGGTAGAGAGATAATTTGTGAGTGTGAGAGGGAGGGAAGAGAAATAAAGACATGGGGTTTGGACAAGGAGTTTTTGAGTGTGTGAGAGGAAGGGAGAGGGAGAGGGAGACAAAGAGAGTGGGTAGAGGGAGAGTGAGAGAGGAAGGGGGGAATATATAGTGGGGAGGGGTAGATGTATGAGAGAGAGAGAGAAGAGAGAGAGTGGGAGGGAGGGGGAGAGAGAGAGGGGGGGGAGGGGATGGAGAGAGAGTGATACTGATTGTGAGAGGAAGGGGGGAAATATAGGGAAAAGGGGGTAGAGAGATGTAAAGAGAGAAATGGGGGGAGAGTAGAGGAGAGAGAGGGAAGGGGATATAGTGAGAGTGAGACTAACAACGATGAGAGAGAGATAGAGGTGGTACATGTAGGAGAGAAAGAGAGAAGAAAATGTGGGAGGGAGGGGGAGAGATAGAGGGAGGAGTGGG
Source organism: Picea engelmannii (assembly GCA_009831015.1). Classification (NCBI taxonomy): domain Eukaryota; kingdom Viridiplantae; phylum Streptophyta; class Pinopsida; order Pinales; family Pinaceae; genus Picea; species Picea engelmannii. The sequence continues at coordinate 307,561 of ML780323.1, read as the reverse complement.
TAGAGAGATAATGTGTCAGTGTGAGACGAGGGGAAGAGAAATAAAGAGAAGGGAGATTGACAATGAGTGTTTGACTTTGTGAGAGGGAGGGAGAGGGAGACAAAGAGAGAAGGTGGAGAGAGAGTGAGAGGAAGTGGGGGAGATAAAGTGGGGAGGGGTAGATGTATGAGAGAGAGAGAGAGGAGAGATAGTGTGAGAGAGGGGGGAGAGAGAGAGGGAGGGAGGAGCAGGTGGAGAGAGAGTGAGAGTGATTGTGAGAGGAAGAGGAGAGATAGAGGGAAGGAAGGGTAGAGATATATAAAGAGAGAAATGGGTGGAGAGTAGAGGAGAGAGAGGTAAGTGGATATAGTGAGACTAACAACAATGAGAGGCCAAAAGAGGTGGTATATGTAGGATGGAAGGAGAGGAGATATAGTGGGAGGGAGGGAGAGATATAGAGGGAGGAGGAGTGTAGAGAGAGAATGTGTAAGTGTGAGAGGGGGTAAAGAGAGAGAACGAGAGGGGGGTTGGACAAGAAAAGGGTGGAGAGAGAGTGAGACTGATTGTGAGAGGAAGGTGGGAGATAGAGGAAAGGGGGGGTACAGAGATATAAAGAGAGAAATGGGGGATAGAAAGTGTGTGTGCAAGAGTGTGGGAGGAAGAGAGAGGTAGAAAAAGATGGGAGGTAGATAGAGTTATAAAAATGACGGAGGTAGAGAGTGGGTGTGTTAAAGTGTGGGAGGGAGATAGAGGAAGACATGGATGGGGGATATAAAGAATTTGTATGAGAGTGTGGGAGGGAGACAAAGGAAGACATAGAGGAGGGAAATAAAGTGTGTGTGCAAGAGTGTGAGAGGGAGATAGATGAAGACAAAGAGGGGAGGTGGAGAGTGAGTGTGTTAGAGTGTAGGAGGGAGAGAGAGGAAGACATATAGAGGGGGTCGAAAGTGTTTGTGGGAGCGAGAGAGAGAGGAAATGTCAGGAAATAGAGAGAGTGTGTGAGAGTGTGAGAGGGAGAGAAAGGAAAATAGAGAGGGGGGTAGAGATAGAGGGGTAAATGCAGGAGAGAGGGGTAGATGTAGGAGATATAAAGGAGAGATAGTGGGATGGGGGGGAGATAAAGAGTGTGTGAGATGGGGAGAGAGAAAGACAACGAGGAGGGGTAGAGACGAAGTGTGAGAGGGAGGGGAGGGAGAAAGAAAGGTGGGGGTAGAGAGAGGAATAGTGAGAGGAAGGGAAGCAGAGAGGGAGACATAGAAGGGGGGTAGAGAGAGAATGAGAGTAAGGGGGGGATTAAAAGGGAGACAGAGAGGGAGAAGAGAGAGAGAAAGAGGGGAAGAGAGAGTGAGACTGAGACTAACAACAAGGATAAAGAGAAAGGGTTGAAGAGAGAGGGGTGTGAGGGACAAATGGATAGAGGGACAGAGGAAGAGAAGGAGAGAGAGAGAGGTAGAGTGGAAGAGGGGGGTATAGAGAGGGATTTGGTGTGAGAGTATCAGGTGTGTCAAGTTAAGGTGTAGCTCTAGGTCTTTCCATGTCTTGTGATTTCTAAGTCTTTCCATTTCTAGGTATTACCATGTATAGGAGTGTGAGGGAGAGAGAGGGAGAAAGACAAGGGGGGTAGATAGAGAGAGAGAGAGAGNTAGATGTAGGAGAGGGAGGACAAATATAGAGAAGAAAATTATTTCCAGGAGCATGTGTATGCTCGTTTGAGTTCAAATTTTTTGGATGGGATTGACAAGGTGTATGTTGACTTGGTTGGATAAGATTTAAGCATGGGATGACAAATCTAGTGGTTCGATTTGAAAATTGATAAAAACCTCCATTTTTGTGAATACCCATCTATATCTCTGTCTTTGAAGTTATTTTTATATAGATTAAAAAATTAAATTGTTGACGAAACTATAGACATAGATCAACTCATCTGTGTGGATTTCAAATATATAACATTTTTTTTTAAATCAATATTGTTTACTATTTTTAATCTATTTTTGTCTTCACATATATCAAAATCCTACAATACATACCTCTCTTATTTCTACTATAATTTTTCTCATCTTAACCATTTATCAAATGAGTTATATGTGCCAGTAGAGGATACCGATACCTACGATCTAAAAAAAAATTGTTTCGATCATGTTAAGACCCTTTTAACCTGCATGAACAAAAGACATTGTAATTTCACGCATATGTTGACTTTGATAATTTTATAAAATGCAAAATTAATATTGAAAATTTCCAATAAATACAAAACAAAAGAAAAACGGGTTCTCTACAAGTATACAAGTTTTTGGAATCAAATTCCATCATTAAGACACTCAACACCTGCACAAATGAAAACATATACCTTATATTTTGTTGGAAAATTAAGATACCATTGTTATAAAAAAATCAAATTTGACCTATTTATTCATAATGTCTATGAATAAAATTTTCATATTTGGAAATCTAATTCAGTTTCCTACGTTTCATCTTCTTACACCATATTCAAATTCATTGTAAAAGTACCTTTAATAACCCCTCCAAGTTAACAAATTGTTTTTTTTCCAAGTTTGCATTTCCACTAATGCGTCATGAGAGAGAATCATTAGCTTGCACTCACCCTTATAAACCTACATATAGATTGTAGAAAAGAGAAAGAGTCTTGTATACTGTCATCCTACAATATCTTGTTGAACGAGGGTAATAGAAATAATGCATTCTTTGAAAAGCAAGATTGAGCAAGAAAATTGAGGAATAATGTAAATAAAATTACACTAGAGAATGGGGAAAATGTATCTAGTTTTGAAGAAAAATGTGAGGCATCCCACTACCATTTGAAATTAATATATATTAGAAGGATTCCCACTATTTCATTGAAGCTACTCAAATAAGTGTTGATGATGAGAATCATAGGGTAAGAAATAGAAAATGATATTTAGGGACCAGATCCGAACAAGCCAGCTAGAATGAACAATTTTTCAATCTGTTTTCACCAAGAATGTTGGCATATAATAAAGAGTGTTCTCAGTGTCATGAAAAACATGTCTCATAGAAAGGATAAATTATGTTGGGGGGGTTAATTCCTCCTTCCTAATTATGATCCCTCACAAAAGGAATCCCACCTTTTTTTCTAGATTTCACAAGACATCTCTAAGTAATGTCTCATATAAGATTCTAACTAAAAATACTGGCAATAGGATGAGATCCATTCTGTCAAATATAATCTTAGAAAATCAAGGGGGATTTTTTTAACAATCACAAATTGTAAACAATATTATATTGGTGAAATATAAAATCCACTCAAGTTGAACTAATACTGAGAGTTGAATGATCATAAACACTAATATGGAAAACTCTTTTGATAGAAACCATCATTGTTTTCTATTTGAGGTCCTCAAAAAATTTGTCTTTGCTCCCCAATTGGTAACATTTCCTAGAAACCAAGTCTAAGATTTGTTACCTCAAAATAATCAAACCCACACTTTACATACTATCCATTTAAAAATTTTCCTTTACACCTATCTTATATTTCTATAATTAACAACTCTCGTACAATTATTTATTTGGTTTTTTACCACAAGTTGGAATTTACGCATAAACTAATATGTTATGAAATGCCTATGCATACTACCATGAAATGAAGCACATAACATAACATAAATAGAAACATATCTACAAATTCACATGAATAAACATATATAAACCATAAAGATATATATACACAAGATAAACACACAATTGAAGTACATAAATTCATAAACATAACACTTCGCTTATGTAAATGGCACCAGTTGGCTACTTGTCAATTGGGTCTATCCTGGAGAGAGAGAGGTCAAGTTTCTTCAATATTAGAGAGAGATTGACTTTCTTCCCTAGTTGATGAATTAACTAGTTGTGGACTTCAGACTTTCCACCCATCCATAGACTATGTTTCTCCATTTCCCTCAATAGTAGGTCAACCCCAAGCTAGGGATATGACCCCACCAAGGAAAAAGATCTTAAATCTAACTAGGGTCTCATAGTCAATGTTCAGATCAATTTGGCCCAAGGTACCAAACACCTGTAGAAATTCAAAACAAAAAACTCTCATTTCCATCAACCTTCACAACCTAAGGAAATTCCTATGCATACTACCATGAAATGAAGCACATAACATAACATAACATAAATAGAAATACAACCATAAATTCACATGAATAAACATATACTAACAATAAAAACATATAGACACAAGATAAGCACAACAATTGACACACATTTATCTTGCGTAAATGGGACTTGTTGGTTGCTTGTCAATTGGGTCTATCCCGGGGAGAGAGAGGTCAAATTTCTTCAGTATTAGAGAGAGGTTAAATTTATTCCCTAGTTGAGGAATTAACTAGTTGGAGACTTCAAAATTTCCACCCAACCATAGATTATGCAGCTCCATTTCTCTCAATAGTAGGTCACCCCCAATCTAGGGCTATGACTCCACCAAGGAAAATGATCCTAAATCTAATTGGGGTCTCACAATCATTGCTGGGATCAAACTAGGCCAAGATACGAAACACCTGTAGAAATTAAAAATAGAAAATTTCCATTTCCATGAACCATCACAACCCAAGGGATTGAAACCCCTTCTTTGCACTGCAGTCCCTGAAGATGTCTTGTTTCCCTTCTAGGGATACAACCTATGCTAGACAGGAAGTTTTAGAGTTGCGACTCTTGGAATTCCAATTGTAATTATGGAGTCTCAGGGTACTCTTGAGGGTTAACACCATAGGAAACCCGCCCACACAATTCTCAATCAAGGGATCTAGCCTTCCCCAAGGAAACCTAATGAGAATTTTGAATAGTAATCACAACTTTATTCCCTTAAAATCACAAGGTTCCCAATATATAAGGGTCATACTAATTCTCAATATCTCACACCTAACTCCACTCGGCATGCATGAACAAGAATGGTGTATAATGGTACAATTTCCATTAGAAATAAGGATTATATGTGCATGTACACTTTTTCACACTTGACACCCATGTAGCCTCCTTCACACCCCTTGGGGAACTTAAAAAAATATTGTTTATATGAGATTAAGGTTGGAATATAATAATATATTTGACATTATCTCCCTTATTTTTGGACTTTAGGATAACAAATGATTTATGTCTTTGGTTAAGACTTAGGCTAGGATTAAAATCATATTTTCTTGTATTTTTTTGGATTAGCCCCTTTCTAGGACTCCTAGCCCCTCTCCTTTCCCTCTTGCGGAGTCCTAATGCCCCATACTATATCATATGTTTTTATTTGCAGCCATGATGGTTTTTTTTATTAATATCTCCAAGTACATGTACAATTACATTGCTAGGCTCTTCGAACTTTCCATCATATAATCACTCTGGCTAAAATATCATATCGGCTCACCATTCAATATATCACATGTACATATACACTTACAAAATATGGGGATTGTAGTTGGGGTATTACACTCCCATCCCTTTATTTTTCCATTCTCCTCAATGCACATGCAAGAAAGTGCACGCGCGTGTGCACACACGCACACACACACAACATATGTTTCTATTTATAGAAAAATCTTCAAAAATAATCAAAATGTTGGGGGTACTCCTCTCGTATGGACTTTGCATGCTTCCACGTGTTGTCCTTAGGAATATAGTAGGTACATTGGACCTTTACTAGGTTGATGGCTTAGGTATCGAGCACCTTGAGATTCTTGTCCAATATGCACACCAACTGGACACAAAAATCCCCCTCTAGTTTAACCTAGATCATAGTCCAATCAATCATGTGGTTAGGATCAAGAACACAATTTTTCAACAAAAACAAATAAAATAGATTATGAATTCACATGGATGTAGGTGATGTAATCATGCATGCTACAAAAGCCTGTCCTATCTAGGATTTTGAACAACCCACAATATCTTTCTGCTAATTTTGGGCATGTCTGAAATATTAGTGAGCTCTTTTTGGCATTCACTTTCAAGAACATATGATCCCCCACCCTACGTTCCCTATGTATTCTTTTTATGCATAACTCTTTTTCTTTTTCTACAAAGCCTTCAATATTTTTTCTGAACTTTACCCTCTACTCTTCCATCTCCTTGAGAAACTCTAGCCCTATAATGGTTCTATCTACTAGACTATCACATCTCATTGGTGTGTTTCATTCCAAACAATATAGGGCTTCAAATGGGCTCATATTTAATGATCATGATTCCCATTGTTGTAGGAAAACTCAATTGAATGAAAATAGTCTTCCCACTTAGAAGTCTTATCCATTACATACATTCTCAACATATCCTCAATAACATGGTTGACCCTCTTTATTTTCCCATTCAACCCTAGATGATATTGTCTTCTGAATTTCAATTTTTTCCCAAATCCTTTAAGAAACCCTTTCAACAAATTATAAGTAAACATAGGATCTTTGTCAGATATTATTTCCTTAAGCACACCATGTATCCTAAAAATTTCCTTCATATAGATTTTTGCAATGTTGGTTTCTTTATGAATTAGCTTCATTGCAATAAAATGTGTAGTTCTTTTCAACTTATCCACCACTACCATGATGGAAACATGTTACCTTATTGTCTTTGGAAACTTGGAGACGAAATGTATGCTAATAATTTCCCATTTTTATTTAGGAATGGGAAATGGATGCAACAATCCAGCTAGATTTATTTTCTTTTCCTTTACCTTCTAAGATTGTATGTATCTGTCTATATAGTTAGCCACATTATTCTTCATTGCAAGAAAAAAATACTAGCCTCTTACAACTGCAAGATCTTTATGGTACCATGTATATCTAGCAAAAGGTACATTATGCATCTATTTCAACATTGAATTTCTCATTTCATAAACATTAGGCATATAAACCTTAGCCCTCTACATGAGGAATCCATCCTCTTTCATCTTGCACTCTTGATATATTGGTTTTACATTTCCTTGCTACAATTCTTTCTTTACTTGAAAATAATGTTGATCTGAATTTGCAACTCCCAAAATTCTATCTTTTAATTCATACATATACATACTTATTGTTGTAGCATGCATCTCATGCACTCTCCTAGTGAGTGCATCATCCACATTATTTTCTTTACCTTTGATATGCTTTATATAAAAATCATACTCATTGAATAATTATAGACATATATTTTGTCTCGAATTTAGTATTGGTTGTTAGAATAGGTATTTCATACCATTATGGTCTATCCTCAGCTCAAAAGTTTTACCCATGAGGTAATACCTCCACATATTTAAGGCATCAATTATTGTTTCCATATATAGGTCATGCATATAATAGTTATTCTCATGCTCTTTCGTCTTCCTTTATTTATAGCATATTACATGACCATTTTGGGTAAGGGCTCCACCAAGCCCTTCCTTGCATGCATTAGTGCACACTATGAAATCCTCTTATGGATCCACAATCTTTAAGATTGGTGCACTTGTCAATAATTACTTCAAAATATGGAATATTTCTTCACATTTGGAATTGACTTTGATCTTGACACCCTTATTTTGAAAAGAAGTGATTGGATGTGAAATCTTTGAAAAACCTTTAATAAACGTCTCGTAGTGACCTGCAAGTCCCATGAGCTGACTGTCTCAAATAGTGAGCATGGATCTCAAAAAGCTTCATCTTACTATGGGAAATATGTAATTTTTAAACTTGTGAAGTAAAGCAATGCATATAGACTCTTAAGTAAAACAAAATTTAATCAATGGCTCATTCACATAGTACACATAGATTTATACCGGAAACCCTCAACCAGGAAAACCTTTCTTATATTCATTATATTGAATTTCACCATTCACTATACAATATATATACAATGTTTTTAGGTATTCCATAGATACCAAAACCCTAATCCCTTAATCCGGGATTAATTTCAAAAACCGCTAAAAATAGCAAAAAACTTCCCAATTTTTTTTTTCGGGGAACTGCCCTGAACGCTGCATGTAACCAAGGGGGGGCATACTTGCCCCCCCCCTTGGGACCCCACTAGGAAAGTGCCTGGCACACATGACACAAAGGGAACTACTAGAGGGATTGTCAGACACAGTTTTCATATATGACGCGCCCACACACACACACATGCAAAGAATATAACACCTACCCAACATTCTCCCACTTGTTGTTTTATTTGCATCCAGGGGTATAGGGGATTATATAGTCAACAATCCAGGGAAGAAATTCCCATTGTTACTCTACACCGGGACACATTTTCTGTGCTCACAGACTTTGTCAATGAATCTTCAAAATTCTTCAAAGTGTCAACCTTTTCCAACAACACCTTCTTTTCCTCAACCATGTCTCTCACAAAGTGATACTGAACATCAATATGCTTTGTCTTCGAATGATAAGTTGGGTTCTTTGCCAAGAATATTGCACTCTGACTGTCACAATATAATCTCACTGCTTGTTGTACTAACCCAATACCTGAACACAATCTTTGTAACCATATTGCTTCCTTGCTTGCATGAGTGGATGCCATGTATTCATCTTCTGTAGTTGAGAGTGCCATTACAACCTGTCTTTTTCTCATCCAAATGATTGCTCCTCCAAATAGGTTAAACACATACCCACTTGTATATCTTCTATGATCCAGATCTCCAGCCCAGTTTACATCAACAAAGCCATGTATGTCCACCACTCTTTCCAATCCTGGTCTTCCTTGGTAGCACAATCCATAATTGGTAGTGCCACGCAAATATCTGAAGACCCTCTTTACTATTGTCCAATGCTCCTTCCCTGGTTTTGACATACACCCTCTCAAAACTCCCACTTCATGTGCAATGTTTGGTCTAGTATAGACCATTGCATACATCAAACTGCCAACTGCACTGGCATATGGAACATGGGACATGTCCTCTTCTTTGTCCTGTGTCTTGGGACACTGATCTGCATATAACTTTACACCTATAGGAGAAGGAACCTTGACCAGTTTAATTCCATGCATATTAAACCTCTGCAATATCGTCTCAACATATTTTCTCTGATTCAACCAGAGTTTCCTATTTGCACGATCTGTTGATTAAGGTTGGTTGTCATCGATGTCAACCCTTGAAGAAAGACCCATAGAACAAAGGTTTGGGTAATGGACCCAATAGTGTTTGATGTAAATATGACTCATTATTGTTTTGTCATGGTTGATAAGAAGTAAATATGGATGAACTCCAAAGTGGTCCCCTTATG
>ML780323.1:276536-289108 GCA_009831015.1 Picea engelmannii | reverse complement strand
TTCTCCCGATTTGGGTTTCCACATAAAACACTGGTGTATTGTGCATGTGTGTGATTGTTTATTTATTACTGCTCATTATTGGATAATAATTCTACATTGATATAACATTTGAAGAAAAAGGATTATAATTACGTTATTACCGAGTCACCCCCCCTCTCAGTAATCCAACACGATCTCTTTTAATTTCCATTCCCATAATGAAGTTAGTAGCACCGAGATCCTTCATGTCAAATTTGGAGGATAGTTGTGATTTCACCTCCTTGATAACATCCATGTTATTTCCTACCAACAACATGTCATCAACATACAATACTACATAAATGAAGTGATTACCAACCTTCTTGGAATATACACAGTGATCAGCCCTATTTCTCACAAATCCCAATCCAAGGATGTATGTGTCAAACTTTTGGTACCACATCCTAGGTGATTGCTTCATACCATATAGTGATTTATTTAGCTTATAGACCAACTCTTTCTTTCCCTTCACTGCAAAGCCTTCTGGTTTCTTCATGTATATTTCTTCTTCTAGATCCCCATGTAGGATTGTTGTCTTCACATCCATCTGTTCCACTTCAAGATCAAAAGCAACAACAATAGATAAAATAAATCTAATATATGTTAACTTGGAAACATGAGAAAGAATCTCACCAAAGTCAATTCCCTCTACCTGGGAATAACCTTTTTCTACTAACCGAGCTTTGTCTTTACCCACTTTACCTTCTGCATTAAACTTCTTCTTAAACAACCATTTTCTACCAACATATTTTCTTCCAGCTGGAAACTCAACTATATCCCATGCCTCATTCTTATCCAAGGCATCCATTTCTTCAACCATGGCCTTCTTCCAGAGTTTACTATCCTCTGAATTCACTTCTTCCCTGACAGTTCTAGGATCATCATTAGTAATAGATAAAGCAAAATTGGAATGAAAATTAGGTGGACTATACCTTTCTGGTTGCCTTATATCTCCCACTGATCTCCTCAATATTGGGGTGTGAGGTTCTTCTTATTCTTCTTCTTCTTTTGCTTCCTCTTCTTCAGATGATTTAGATTTTGCATCATCCAACTCAAGCTCTGTTTTCTCAGGTTCATATTGCGTTGGTAGGAATTCCTGTTTGGACACATCTTTTACCTCCCTGAAAAAAACATATCGATTGTAAACAATTTTCTTGGTTTCTGGGTTCCAAAGATTATAACCTTTCACACCATATTTATAACCAATAAAGATACACTTTTCATCCTTTTTGTCTAGCTTACTTCTATTTTCCTTTGGAACATGTACATAAGCATTACAACCAAACATTCTAAGATGTTGAAGAGAGGGTTTCTTTCCAAACCATACCTCATGTGGAGTTTTATCGTCCAACACTAATGAAGGTGATCGATTGACCAGGTAACATGTTGTACCCATTGCCTCTGCCCAGAATTCTTGTCCTAACCCGACACCGTTGAGCATGCTCCTTGCTTTTTCTATCAGTTTCATGTTCATCCTTTCTGCAACTCCATTCTATTGAGGAGTGTATGGAGTAGTCTTCTGCCTTGCTATACCACACTTCTTACAGAATTCTTCGAATTCATTTCCACAGAATTCTCCACCATTATATGTTCTCAATACCTTTATTTCCTTGTCTACCTAATTTTCTACCAGAGCCTTAAAGTCTTTAAATTTATCAAATACCTCAGATTTATTTCTAAGAAAATAAATCCACGTGTTCCTTGAGAAATCATCTATGAATGGAACATAATACATAGACTTACCTAGTGATGGAATAGGCACAGGTCCAAACACATCACTGTGTATCAATTCTAAGATCCCCTTTTCTCTTGTAGCACCAGATGGAAATCTTACTCGATTTTGTTTACCATATATGCAATGTTCACAGAAATCAAAATCCAGAGTGCAATTAGACATACCTTCAACCATGCCTTTACCATGTAGTGTTCGAAGGCCCTTTTCTCCAATATGACCCAGTCTTTGATGCCACAACATGGTCTTCTATTCAGGGACGATATTGTTCTTGTATTCTTTATTTGTCTACTCAAGGACAACAAAATTGTTACACCCATTAGTATAAGTTCTTCCCAACAACTTGTATAGAGTTCCACACCAAACTCCCCTCATCAACACCATTTCTCCTCGTACCATCTTGCAAGTGTTCTTTTCAAATAAAGTTTTCACTCTTGCATCATCCAACTTGCTTACATATATTAGGATCCTGGCTAGTTTTGGAATATAAAGAACCCCAGGGAGAGTTCTAATCCTTCCATCTCTTAGTAGCAACTTAACCCTTCCACGTCCCAAGATTTTGGCTTTCGAGTCATCTCCTAGGAATACATCACCACCATCGTATTTTTCATATTCAGATAAGCACTCCCTATGAGGAGTCATATGGTATGACGCACCTGAGTCGATCAACCATACATCATGATCGGCATGTGTAGTTGTAGATGCCAGGTAAACATCACCTCCTTCTTCAATGGAGGTTTTTGCCTCTGTGGAAGAGGTACTATCATATCCATTTGGTTTATCAACCTTCTTAGACTTGCAATCTTTCTTATAATGCTCTATTTTACCACACTTCCAACATTTCCTCAAAGATTTTCCTAGAGACTTAGATCTACCTGTAGATTTAGATCTCCCCCCCGAAGGCTTACCAGGATTCCTGTCTTGGGGACGACCTCTTATAAATAAATCATCTTTGCTATTACTATCCATGCTTTTCCACCTCATCTCTTCAGATAACAAGGATGAAACTACATCCTCATACTTCAATGTAGATTGAGTGGTACTACCAATTGCTACAACCAGATTATCCCAAGAGTTTGGCAAAGAACATAACAAAGTAATACACTCATCTTCTTCTGCAATCGTAATATCAACATAGAAAAGTTGACTTACCAGAGTATTAAGGGAATTTAGATGTTTTTTCACAGAATCTCCATCTTCCATCCTAAGATGATACCACTTCTTTCGAAGAAACAACTTTTTTACCAGGGACTTTGATTGATACAAATTCCACAACTTATCCCATAGTTCCTTGGATGTAGATTCTCCTAATACATTCAACAAAACCAAATCTTCCAAGAAGAGTCGAATAATACTCCTTGCTCTTTTGTCCAACTTATCCCAATATTCCTTCGACATACCAGTAGGTGGTATACTAGTAGTTTTTGTACTATTAGGTTGTGTACTGGTAGCCTGTGTGCTAGTAGAAGGTGTACCAGTGGGCTGTGTACCAGGATCCACAATGATCCATTGTTCTTTGACTACAAGAAGGTCCTCCATCTTGTTCTTCCATAGCTCAAATGTTTTACCTTTGAACTTCTCTATCTTGATTCTAGATGAGCTCGTCATTCCTCTTTCTCTACTCGAATCTCCACTGCAAAAGCTCCCACTAAACCCAGGTTTATCACAGACCCAAGATAAACTTGATCTATCAAGATCGAGCCAAACCCTCAACAACAAAGGTGTCCCTCTGAAGCCAAAAATGAGCTCTGATACCACATGTAAGTTTTAAACCTGTGAAGTAAAGCAATTCATATAGATTCTTAAGGAAACCAAAATTTAATCAGTGGCTCATTCACATAGTACACAAAGATTTATACTGGAAACCCTCAAATGGGAAAACCTTTCTTATATTCATTATATAGAATTTCACCATTCACTATACAATATATATACAATGTTTTAGGTATTCCGTATATACCAAAACCCTAATCCCTTAATCTAAGATTAATTTACAAAACCGCTAAAAATAACAAAAAAACGCCCAAATTGTTTTTTGGGGGTAGTGCCCTGAATGCTGCACGTAACCAGTGGGGGGCATACCTGCCCCCCCCAGGACCACACTAGGAAATAACTTGGTGCACACAACACAAGGGCCACTACTAGAGGGATTGTCAGACGAAGTTGTCATATCTGACGTGCCCACACACACACATGCAAAGAATATAACACCTACCCCAAAAAATATGATTGTCAGCAAGTTGTATGGAACTTTGATTGTCATAGTATATCATATTCAAGGTTTGAGTAGGAAATCCAAGTTCACCCAGAAGTTAGCAGATGCATACTACTTCAATACCTACTTGAACAACACCATAATATTCTACTTCTATAGTCAACAAGAATACTACCTTTTGTTTCTTGCATGACCACACCAACGGTCTAGTGCTAAGATGAACACACATAGCCAGTAGTGGAAATATAATCATCAATATCGTCATCCCAGTCGGATTTGGTGAATCCAACCAATGAATCTAGACTTCGATAATACTTGACACCAAAATGAGTTGTACCCTTGAGATAGTGAACAATTTGTTTGATTTCTTTTCCAGTGGATTTCTCTGGGGTCCTACATCAATCGAGAAGCCAAATTAACAACAATGGAAATGTTAGGTCGACTATCAGTAAGATAAATGAGACTACCAACAACTTGTGATAAAGTGTAGCATCGACTGTAGGATTTTTATAATTTTTGGTGATCTTTACTTCATATTGAAAAGGAGTAGCATAGGGATTACAATAGGCCATATTAAAATGATTCAAAAGATCAATTACATATTTATATTGAGAAATGAAAAAACCATCACACAGTGGTAATACTTGAAGACCCAAAAAATAATGCAGAGTACCAAGATCTATCATGTCAAAGGAATCAACAAGTTTTTTATTCAATCTAAGAATGATATTAGTTTTATTTATAGTAATGAAAAGGTCATCAAAATATACAACAAAAATCAAAATGTCTCCATTTTTATGGGGTACATACAAGCTATAATAAAATTCACAATGTTTCAAACCAAGTCGAAGAAAGAAACTATCGATCTTAGGATGGAAAGATCGGGGAAATTGATTCACACCATAAAGAGACTTCTTTAGTCGAAGAACCAAGTTAGAATTTCTCAGAAAACCAAGAGTTTATTCCATGAAAATTTCTTCAAATAGGTATCCATGAATAAAAACACTCTTAACATCCGTCTAATGGAATTTCTATCCAAAACAAACAACAAGGGAAACAATCATCAAAACAGAGTACTTCTTTGCAACATAGAAAAAGGCATCATTGTATTCGATAACTTCTTGTTGAGAAAATACCTTCACAACCAAGCATGCTTTATGTCACTCAACAACACCTTCGAAGGTAAATTTGGTCCTGTAGACCCATCGACACTTCACAACATTATTTCCTTCTAGTCAGGGAACTACATCTAAAGTATGATTATTCGATAAAGAATCAATTTATGTTTGCATAGCTTATTCCCATTCAGGTTGTCCTTGACCATATGAGTAGGCAATGTGGTTAAATGTTTCAAGGACATGAGTCATCAATGAAACATTGACATGTTTCTTTTGACTTTGAGTTTTTCTTCTGGAGGAAACATCACTAACATCGGATATAATATCTTGAATTGTCTTGGAAACCCATATGGGTAGATAAGAAACATGTGATTTTTTTTTTTACTCCAGAAGGTCAATAAAAAATTGAAACAATTCCATTCGACGGAGATGGTGGACTAGTCGAAATAAATATCGACAGAGAAGTAGACTCGGAGGTTGATGGTCTAGTCGAAACAAGTATAGAGTTTAATTTTCCATTCAAAGGAATGAAAAAAGGAACATGAGAAACATATTAATAAAAAACATCGAAGTGATTATCTTATAGCAATCCAGAAGAGGCATTCAACAAATTGTTTCTAGAAGACTTCCCATTAAACCATACATTTCGTTGGATAATTATTTTCCATTTCACGTGATCAAAAAGTCTATAGGCCTTGGACTCTTTAGACTATCCCATCATGATGCAAGCATGACTCTTTGCATCCAAATTATTTCTCCAATCATCAGAAATATGATCCTAGGAAACAAATCCAAACATATATAGGTAGTCGGCTGAAAGCTTCTTTTCACATCATCGTTCGACTTGAGTCACAAAAGGAACAAATCGAGTTGATATGAAATTGAACCAGTAGTTTTCACAATTACCACTTTATCCTAGGAGTGAGGAGGCATATCTTTGGCTTGAAAAATACATATAGCCATTTCAAATAACTTCTGAATCTTTCATTTGTTGATGCCATTCTACTGAGGTGTGTGAGGTACCAACCATTTCCAGTCAATTCCAGATTGAACCAATTATTCTTCAAAATGGTGATTTACATACTCACCACCATTGTTCAATCTCAGGCACTTGATGGGTCAACTGCATTTATTTTCAGCAAAGGCTCTAAATTCTTTGAAATTTTCAAAGACAAGATTCTTCTTCTTCAGAAAATAGACCCAAGTGAAACGAGAGATATCATCAATGAAAGAAAAAATATACCTTCAACTTGCTAGGGAAGGTAGATTGATGCAACAAACATCACTTTGAACTAGATCCGGGAGGTTATGTTCTTGTCATGATTTTCCCGAGTCAAAAGGTTCCTGATGATTCTTTCCAATCCCATATCCTTTACAAACTCCTTCAGGGGGGGACACTTTAGGTAGACCAACAACCATGTTTTGATATTCCATCGACTATAGACTTCAAAAATTCAGGTGTCAAATTCGTTCATGCCAAGTTTGACTTCACTCATCAATGTGAGAAACAAGAGTAGTTGATTCATTTCTAGGTCATGTATGATAATTTATATAGACTATCCTTCAGGTCCATAAACCCTCTGGTGACAATCGAGTGACTTTTCTTCAAGTCTCAAACAAAGAACCCATTTGGTTAAAATTCTACAATCTTGCATGTTTTTGTTAACTGAGTATTATACAACATATTGACACTAATTTATGGCACATGATAATGTAAACGATTCTCCCATGTTGACACGAAACATCACCCTAACCAACAATATTGAGAGAAAAATCATAAACAACATATATATATTCCTCTCCTCACCTTTGTTCAAGGACATGAAAAAGGTAGCATCCTTATCCATATGATGCATGCACCTAGAGTTTACTACCCATTCATTCTCTGCTAAAGGAGACAAGAAGGATTGAGATGTTTTAACTTGGAAGTTGAAATTATCATCGAACAATAGACACATCTCCTTCAAGGCATTTAACCTTCTCCTCTAAATAGTCTCTCTTCTCTTAAAAGACCTTCTCCACATGTCCATTCTTTCCATAGTACTAACATCTCTTCTTCTTTCGAATTTGATGGGGTGTAATTACTTTCCCTTTAGGTTTCTAGTCATTGTATCCAAGTCTCTCTATAGGGGTATCGATTTATCCTCTTTCCCTATGATTCAACTTACTCTTTCCCTTGAGAAAGTGAGCTTGATGTTTACCACAAAGCTTTCCTTCTTCAACCAGTGTGTGTTGATCAATAATCAAAAGAACACAAAAATATTCAAAGGTGTATTCCTTACCATATTCCTTGCGTGCCTTCCAAATGGTGCGAAAATTTGAGACGAACATGTCAAATGGTGTTCTCAAATTCTTCAAGAAAAACTTGATGATTTGTCCATATTTATTTTGAGAATTCCTTCTATATTCACCCAATTTTCAACTTAAGTTCCTTTAAATGTGTCATATATTACTCTACTATGTCAAATGAATGAGAATTAGGATATATCAACTCTTTCTCCAACTCCATGACGTGGCTATGGTCGACTCTATCAAACGATGAGTTCATCTTCTTCCATACTTGGTGAGGAAAGTCGATTCCACTAAGGTGAAAATGAATCTCACATGAGATATATGTCATGATGACCCCCATGACCTCATCCTTCTTTCCATCAACATCAAACTTTTCTTAATCGATTGTTGAATCTGGAATCATAGTATTTGTATACTGCAATAGTCCTTTACTCTGCATTATGGTTTCCATGCCTGGTGCCCATATTACATAATTTGATCCGTTCATAATTATATGTTCAATTTTCGAAGCCATATTTGATATATAGATAGAAATGTTATTATTCAATAAGTTCGAATAAAAAAACCACCGGCCTAGAGTTAATCACACAACAAATCCAACTCAACAAGTTTTGTGAACAACAAGTGAGCTTTCAAACCATCGGCTTAGATTCCATGTTGGGAAAAATGGTGGAACCTGTTACGAAACAAAAAAACAATTCTCCAAATAAATGAAGAGGGAATAAAATTTCAAAGAAAAAGGTGGTGTTTAAAGACACTGTTACAACACTTAAGCATAGTTCACTTTGATAAGAACATCACAATTCATATTAGACATTGATATCTCCAGGATGATAATGACCCATGGGGTCTACTATTTAGTGCCTCAATATCTAACCAGCTTCCATGAAATCGGGAGGATCTTGTCCACATATAACCATTAGTTTTTAAAGTTTACTCCATCAAATTCATGTTGTCTAGTCAGATCGACGAGGATTCTCAACCCGACCATCCATGCAAAAAAATCATAGTCGATCGCTCAATTGGTCGATTGATTGATCTTCTATCTTCAACTTTTGGTCGATTATCCGATCGATAGAATTGCCGACTACTCAATCGATTAATGTAGATATTTGGTCGATTGATTGACTGAGTTTTTCCAAATCTAGATCGACTGCATGACCAACTAATTCTAAGATAATTGTGATGAACCATCAAGGCTTGATGTTCCAACATATGACCTATTAGAGGTGAAGATTCATCTAAACCAAGTATTCCCCAGAACAATGGATACTTCCAAAAACGGAGAGGAACACACTCGAATACAGGTAGAAAAGAAAGCCTAGAGACCAATGGTCGAACTCCCATGAGAGTTACACATATGAGAACGTCCCTTGGGTAGGGGACCCAACCTATAGTTTATCGATTGCAACATATGAGAAGCAACACAGTTCCTTAAACTATGCTTCGAATCATATTCGTAGATCACCTTAGGACCAAATGGGTGAGAGGAAGTGATCCCCACACAATGGACCAACCTAGTTTCTAAATATGGTAGTTTGATGCTCCTCACTGCTCCACATATCATGTGCAACTTCCCTAGTCTTCAACACCGTCGTGTATCTTGTAAGAGATAGGAAGAAGACAAAAGGACATGCACAATGGAAATATCACCCTAGCCAACATCTTGGAAGTCACTTGGGTGATAGGGCCAAGTCTTGGATGAAGGAATTGGCTCGAATGATGTAGGAGGGTCTAGGTTGCATGTTGAAGGGAAAAAATCCCAAGATGTTCCAAACTGAGATTGATGACAGAGAGGTCGATATCCTTGATGACTGAAGAAATAATTCACATTTAAACTATAGGGGTTGTTGACACATTCAAGGGCTTGCAAATGTCTACCACACTAACTGACATGGAAAAAATTTGACTACATAGGGGATGCTAGAAGCATTCAACCAATTCAACTCAAAAGTTCTAAAAGGTCATCACCAAGTTAATAATAGTCGCACCATATTGTAGTTCATTGAATTGATAAAGAGTCCACTAATAGTTTTGGGGTCGTGTTGGCATGCTAAGGTTTTGGAAAGACCATGTGTGTGCCACAAGTCTGGACTACAAGCATGCCACGCGTTTTGCACTACGCAACACCAAAATTTAGTGCCTCCGCCAACCAGTTTTGTACTATGAACAAGGACTTGTAAATTTTTCATGGATGTCAAATACTCAAAGATCATTTTTAATGATTGTAATCATTTTTGTAACAAACCAACTAGTCATGTTCAAGGTTATTAATGAGTTGGCGAGTTTTTTATGATTTCCAGGCTCTTGTAGAGTTAAAAGGAATGCATGAAAGTATGTAAGGGTTGGTTTTTTGTTTCACTTATGGTTAATTGTATGGATTGATTGTAATAGTAGATTTATAAGTAGAATATGCGAGAGAAAGTAGATCAATATCTAAGTTTCAGGTATGTGGTTTAATCTTAATGAGTCTCAGCATAGGCTATGGCCCTCCATATATATGAATGCTTATATTTGACTAATGAATGAGGGACAAAGGTCCATTTGATCTTCTATCATGAGTTGTTTTCTGAATGAATTCTTTTAAATATGTTAGACTATGCGTAATTTTTATAATGATATCATGAATGAATAGAATGATGCTAGGAAAGAATGGGATTTAATGTGTATCTTGTACCGAACGCATATATTGTAGTCAAGTGTTTCATGTTTGTAATAGCCCAACATGTTCTTTCATTCTCATGAGCATATCAGGTGAGACCTTATTAAGTTATTGAATATTAAATATGAAGACACAAATGGGGTATTTGTTGGTGAATCCTTTCAAACTCTAGGTCTAAAACCCTGAGCCAACAAAACCCACCCATAATAACACAAAATAAACTAGAAACTGTGATATTCAATTACTCCAAACTTGTAATAAAAACAAACTTTGACTATCCAATTACTTCAAGCATCATAAAAAGGTTTAGAGTTGTAAATCAAATTTTATGCAATAGCTTCCCCCAGAAGAAATCTATCTTCTTCAAATACTACATGTTCTTGAAATGTATATTGGATTAAAAGACAAACACTGACAAGGAAGTTTAGCCATGTGAATCCATGTATTATTAAAATGCAATGAAGAAATTTATCTATTTGTAAAATACAATCAAGAAATAAATTAAAGAAAAAACCCCGAGTTGATAAATGCTCACCTTTTGATTGTGGAACAATGTAGATGAAGTAAGTGGGAAAAAAAAACCTCCTTTTTAATCGTATGTTCTAGCCTCACTTGTAATGTTGCTTGTGGAGAAAAAACTTATTTGTTAATGGTTTTTAATTAAAATGTTAAGATATTTTTTTTTTTCGTTACACTCACTTCTCAATTTTCACATGACACTTGCCTCCTAAAAGATATTTTGGATATTGAGTTTGCTAGGCTTGGGTTTTTGTTTTTTTTAACGCTTAGAGATTCTTAAACTACACGTAAATACACTGACAAAGCTTCAAGTTGCTTAGGTATTTGTCATTCCTTTCTGATTATGTTGACACTTGTTATTAGTCCCTTCCATGGGACTATAGCAATGAGTTTTCTTTTGATGTGACATTGATGGTGATATTAATTTTCCTTTTACCATAAATTTGTGTATGCAATGTAATCCTTAACATAGCAAAACAGATATATATTTTTGGATATAATAAAAATATTTGTGTTTCTCATTTCTATTTGGTTGATAAAATTGAAGTGTTATTGCTCCCTTCACTTCTTTTAATATGTAGAATTAATTACATAATCCATGAATTTCACCAATCACCACATCTAAATATAAAAAGTTGTACTATGTATTTATTATTATGCATTATTATATTTATATTATATTTATTATATTTATATTATATTTATGAATATTATAGTTCTATTCACCTTATGGTTCATTATAAATTTTGAATAACAAACAACCCTCAATTATTATCTTTTGACAAAAAAATTCATTACTTGTGCATTTAGTTATATTAAGTTTCATTTTTCAACATGTATTTCCCAACTAACTCAACAGGGACTGCATTGCCATGCAACCCTTGTTATTTATGTGCCTTATGGGGAACACATCCATATTCTTTGCCAAGCATATTCTCTTTCTTAATTAGTGATCTAGGTGGATATTGGTGGCCAACCACCATTTCCAAATGGCTCAAAACAGTTTTCTGGCCATTTTGGCAATTTACTATTTTTAGCAGGTTTTAACTTCTAGGGCCATTTTGAGGGTCCAAATGAAGGTTTTTTGAGATCGAGGTTCTCAATGATAGCTAAAGGCATGATTGAGTCCCCAAAATTAATCTCCTCAACAATACCTTTCCAACGAGCTATCACACGCCTAAAACAAAGATCGTATGCAAAAGTTACGACCCTGGGAAGTTGATGTACTCACTTACCCAAACGGGGCCCACATGAATTTTGGCGCTTCATCTCCTAGGGTTAGGTTTTTGGATGTCTAGGAATTTTGACATTCCCATATATTGTAAAAGGGCCTTCTGAGCCTCATTGTAATCATCTTCTTGTGAATGCGAGTAGCCGTCACATCTCTTCTCAGAGATAAGCTGCCACCATTCTAGCAAGTCTTTCACTCTATATTTTTACAGTCTCTGTACATTTATTTCATTAATAGAAATTGTTTATTACTGTATCTCTGTGTTTATGGTTTCATCTCTGATATATTTCTGTTATATTACTAGATATACATGATATCTCTGTGCATTTCTTTATTATATCTCCGCTCTCATTTCGTACCGAAAATAATCTAGATCAGTGGTATCAGAGCAGGCTTCTCTTGATTGTTTTTCAGTGCATGTCCCCGACGAGGTCCGAGTATAGCAAGTTGGGTCTCGAGCTTGTCTCTCTTGATGAAAATCGCTCTCGCACACCCAAGAAACCCTCAATGGCGGAAGAAAAGAAAAACGATGGAGCAGACGATCCTATCAGTCTGTTGCTTGAGCAAGCTCTCATGCGACAGTGGGACGAAATGATGGAGAATTTTTTCCACATCCTTCAATGCCTACCGATAGCATCAGGCGCATCTTCATCAAGCGACCACTTTGGAGGCACCTCGCCTTTCAAGGTACAGGTTAATTTTCATATTCCCGTATTTGAAGGTCAAATAGATGCAGATGCCCTAGATAAATGGTTAAATCTTCTAGAAGGTTATTTCTCTGTTCA
>ML780323.1:258404-271312 GCA_009831015.1 Picea engelmannii | reverse complement strand
ACTTTTCACAATAACATTTACCATGTACCATTATATCTCCCGAAAGAAAAATGGAGACTAGACATGATTTCCTTTCACACATAAAATTGAACTAAGTATATTATTAATGAAATAGTGCACATATTTACATAAATGTTTCCCTCAACTATACAACAAATTCATGAGGGAATACTTCAACCACAAGCTAATAATACTAAACTTGTTGGAGAGAATCTCTCAACTCCAACTAAGTATTAAGAACCTCCTAAAAGTTATGATCTAGCCAACCACATAGAGAGTAATCTCTACATTACAATTATTAAATACATTTAACAAATTCAACATTATTGTATGACGAATAATTTCATATATTCAGCGCATAAGACAAATAGGATTTAATTACTCCAACACCCCCTCTTAACGATTACTTGTCTCGATCTCTATGAGGTAAATTCTTCATCAACATATCTAACCATTTTGAAATCTTGCAGGCTTCGAAATCCATATGGTTGTCACCTATTCCTCCAAAAGGTGTAGTCTCCTATTTGTGACTTAAGTTTCCCAGCATAATTGGACACCATTAGCACTTGAAATGTCTTGTAACCCTCCTAAAGGTAGATGTGAATCTTCCAGGATTTATCTTGAACTATCTCGATAAGCAATCCTGACATACTTATCTCGCAACCCCAATGAGACATAGTTTCTTCGATCCCCTCCAATGTTTCAGACTATCAAAAATCCATCCAATGTGAGTTTGAAACTACATTGGATTACCCCTATAATCATTCAAATGCCTCAACTACACTTTTTAAATGTGAAGACTCTTCATAATTTATTTCATTTCACAAACAAAAGGATAAGATAAAAATTAATTTAAAAAATTATATGCTACTAATTAATATAGTTTCCACAACATAACCACCAAGTTGAGGAGGGTTTCCATAGGGACACAAAACCCCACCATGCCATCCATAACAACCCATCCTTGAAGATGTATCCTGATCCACCATGCATAACCCCAAGTTCATAGAAGATAGATTCATTGGATGATTCATGAAACCACCAGGAATCCCACTAGGGTTCTGGTCACCTCCAAGCCCATATAAAGTAGGGCCTCCCAACCCATGATGGTTCAAAGCATGATACTTGGTTAGTCCTATTAGATTCAAACTTAGGTTAGCCTTGAGCGTTGGATTAAAAAAACCATGCCCCATTTATATGACATTGCATAGTCCATTGAAATTAGACCCAAAACAACTCGCATGAGCACTTATGATGTTAGGCTTTGACTTCTACGTGAGTGTATGGAGTTGATGGCTGAAAACATGGCAAGGGGTTCAACATGAATGTGCACTCACAGGAAAGTGCAAATGATCCTGTTGTGCCTATTTTTTAAGTACTACGGGCATGTTTTGTTCTCATTTTCACACTGGTACTCACGAATTTCCTTCCTTGAGTAAGAAAAAAGGGCAATTAAAGAAGGAGAAAATCCCAAGATCTTTCCACAGTGTCCATCGCAAGAATGGTATGGTTGATGTTTTGTCATTTCTTTTCTTGGTTTTGCTAAAAAAAATATAAAAAATTAGTCATAGGTTATGGATGTAAATCCCAATGACATTCAAAACTTATTAGCAAGGTTCACTACACATAATTAATACTTGAATGTAAATATCTCAACAATTCACCAATCTTGTATAGGTTTTTTTCAAGTTCATTGTAAAGATAACACATAGTTTTTTTTTGTTTTACACAAAATTATGTTAATGATTTTGTTGGGATAAAATTACATTGTTGTTTGTAATACCTCAATCATAAGTCCACTTATAAAATTTTACTAGTAAACCGCACTGTATATTACAAAATGGAACCCGATGACAATGTAAACTGCCCACTAGCGGACCAAGGAGAGAAAAAACCCAACCCACCACAACCACCCAATCTAAACACTGAAATCAATGAGGGGTTGGATACATTAAGAACACTTATATATCAATTAAATGGCACTATATAACCAAGGAGAGTGTCCTTGGCTACTTCTTTGGACGTTATTATGAGGTCCATTGCAAGTGCCCAAGGGGAATTGAGTTCTATTTCTGAGTATAATGCAAGAATGTTTGAGTACTATAGAACTAGATTGGATAGAAACTAAGTTAGAGACTTGAATATCTCAAAACAACAATTATTGTCTATTTTTTAGGGATCATCGAAATGGACAAGAACTACCTTTGAACAAAAAATGCATTTGTATTGACTGATGTATCCATCCACATATTAGTCAAAACTGGATGGATAGGTGGTATATGGTTTTTTATAAACCTCCCTATAATAACAGGGAGATTCCCTTATATGTTTTGAGAAAATAATGGGCCAAATTTATTTTGGGTCACCATGACAACTACTTTGACATGGGTGAGTTCCAAGGGGTGGGTCAAGGGTCCACACAGGACTGAGAGCATGCCAGGAATGACCCCATGTTAGGTCCTCATCTCGCCAAGAAAAGGACTGACCCCCCTACCCAACATCCTCCTGTTGCAGAGAGATTTCAGTAGGTACATCGATCTATTTCATCATTGACCCAAAGCCTAGTGCAACATGGCATATTTGTTACACTATCTCAACAAGAGGTAACTATCGATGACATTGATAGAGGGGTCAGAGATTCACCCCACACAACAGAGTTTAGTGAGGAGAGAGCACGTGGACATAACCACCATCCATGTTAACCTCACAGATGCTCGATATGCATCCAGATATGTTATGGGTCTATGTAGGCCATTAGACAACATAGCTTCATGGAGGAGGTTAGTTTCTTAACCATCAATATGTTCTTAATTGTTATATATTTGTTTGATATTCTGTGTATTTATATTGATATTTTAGTGTATGTTGTTTTGCAGTTGTTACGTCCATGTAGAAGACCCTCTATGACCATAGATGCATCAATGCCTATCTCTGCCACTGATGAAACAATAGAGGCAGTCTTCACATTGGGAATATCTCATACACAGGAATGTGTCACATTTGATAAATTCACCATAGTCATTTCTTTATTTTATGGCATCCTCAATTTTTTAATGTTCTTATGTTTCTACAGGATGTGGGAACATGCAGTGTCGGGGAATGTCCATCTGGGATGGACAAGTTACCTTCATCATAGGTGTCATGTGTAGAGTTAAATATCTTATATCTCAAATTCGTTGTGTTTATGTTTTTTAAATTTACTATTTGGTACTAATAGTTCAATATTATTAATATGTATGCAGGTTACGGACATTTTCGCTAGTTATAGTACTACTGCACTCCATGGAAACCTGGGATCTGCTTCTAGGTTAGCTTACTCTAGGCCAAGGGATTTATCATCACTTGTACATCCTATGGGGGTCCATCATTTCCCACCCCCAATATTTTT
The DNA here is from genome assembly GCA_009831015.1 of Picea engelmannii. Lineage (NCBI taxonomy): Eukaryota > Viridiplantae > Streptophyta > Pinopsida > Pinales > Pinaceae > Picea > Picea engelmannii. The sequence goes on along the minus strand of ML780323.1, from coordinate 267,924 downwards.
CTTATTCCATGCATCATCAGTGGATTCACCCATAGGCCACCCATCTACACCACCTCTTCCATCTCTTACATCTACAGTGGATGCACCTGTATGACACCCACCCCCACCACCATTTCCATGAATCCCATCCACCGAGGATGTCATAGTAGAGGTTGCCTCAAAGCAGGTTTTAAAACCAAGCGCTCCACCTTCTAGTGACTCTCCATTGAGGCCTGGGATATTCACGATGAGATAATGTTTTGATGATATTTTTTATGAATCATGATTTTGATTTTACGCATATTTTTTTAATTTTCTATATTTGACCCTAGTAAATGACACGGGGTGGCATCACTGAGATATTGGGGTTGCAAAGGATGGTAAAACCTTCACAATTATCAGTAGCATATGTCGTGAGTTGTCTTAGGTTAAATTACAAAGTATCATTTTTTATGTCTTTTAATTCATTGAGGAAAAAAACGTATAACAATTTTTTTTCTTTGTGTAGTACCGAGAGTGACAAAGCACGCCCATGCCTAGAACCACTCGAGGTAGTTCCTCAAGTAAGAGAAGAAATATATTTTCCAGGATGCTCCTAAGGGTGGAGAGGGTGTTCATGGTCAATGATTTACCAATTATTTCCATTACGTATATAGGCCATCATATGGTTGGTTTCCATGTTATGGAACTTGTCATTTTGTATATTGGGCACGAGGTGCCATTTCGTAAAAAATGTACAATTTAGACGATGTTGAATATATATAGATATCATGGAACATTTTTTATGTTCATCTCATTGTTTATGCATTTTATGTTGGTGAACATATGAATTTCAAAGTGTATGAATATATAATTTTTTTCTAAAGTGATTATAAATACTTTCACTATGCATTAACAATTCTCTTATGGTGGAAAATATTTCTAACTGCTAAATTCATAAGCAATGAATGGTTCTCATTACCTAAATCTTGTTGGGATTTGGTGACAACCAATTACCAAAAATAGTTTTGGATCCTATTATTTTGTGTTGGTTACAACCAAATAGACCGAGTTAGAATATGGATAGGGATTGCATTTAATATTCAGTTTCATGTGTGAATGTATAAATTCATGTAAGCCCATAGAGGCAAAACGACTGTGAGAGACTGAGTGTATGAGAGACTTGCAAATCCGATGTAATCTCCATAATCCGAATAATAAGAGAACCGATGCCTATGCTTGGTGGACGTAGCCCAATGTTTGGGTGAACCATGTGAAATCCCTGTGTCTATATCTTATGTGTGTGATTGTTAATTATCAATGTGAATTGTGTTTTCCACACTGACAATTCTGAAAAGTGGTATCAGAGCTGGTTGGAGGAGCTTCAAATTCTCGGAGGAGCCGACAAAAGTTAAAATTGTGTGACGGTGCGTAAATTTATACATTTTCGTAGGTCCCTCCTATGGAAGGGTGCAGAGACTTATTACCCACCCTTGCGTTCATGAAAAGTTATTGGAATTTCCGTAGTTGAAGAAAAGGCACAGTGAGTAAATTTTTTAAGGTTTCCGCACTCCAACTATGTCGAGAGGTGCAGACTCCCCGCAATGGAATCATGAGTTGCATATGACGGATCCCTTTGGTAAATCAAAGCTATGACTCCTTAAAAATTTTCACAAGGAAATGATATGATTCGCATGTTTTAACCCTATGCATAAAACAAAGCGGCGATTTCTTTTTAAATTAATTCGAATGGTATTTTGGTTTGAAATATAAAGCATGGTCATGAAGTATGAAGGAATAGTCATGGGTGAGTTAAAGTAAAAGGGGGTTTAAGGTAATTTTCATTAATTAAAAATGCCAAGTCACATGGGTGAAGTTAAAGTTAATATGGTGGAGGAATTTAAATGTAAAAGTGAATCATTCCTCCACATATTATTTTCAAAGGTCTTTGGGATTTTTTTATAAGCAGTGGATATTGGGAGATTTTTTGAGCTAATGGCTAAGATGCAGAGTTCGAAGTTTGAAGTTGAAAAGTTCAGTGGCAAAAAAAACTTTGAGCTCTAGAAGCTCAAGATGCATGATCTGCTCGTGCATCAAGGCATGGTGAAGGCACTTTTGGGAAAAGCAAAGAAACCTGCGTCCATAAAAGATGATGACTGGGATGATATGGATGCGAGATCACTAAGTGCCATATGCAAGTGTTTGGCTGACAATGTTCTATTCAATATTTTCTTGGAGAAGACAACAGCCAGTTTGTGGAGCAATTTGGAAATTCTATACATGACGAAGTCCTTGACAAGCAGAATCTACTTGAAGAGACAATTGTATAGTTTGCGGATGAAAGAAGCTACAAAAGTCACTGACCATTTAAATACTTTCAACACCCTTATAGTTCAATTGAATAGTATGGAAGTTAAATTAGAAGATGAAGATAAGGCTATTACACTATTGTGTTCATTGCCTGAGTCCTGGGATAATCTAGTCACCTCTATTAGCTTTAGCTCAATAGAAGTTTTAGATTATGACTTTGTTGTGGGAGATTTGTTGGCTGAGGAGATGAGGAGAAAATCTAGTAAAGAAACCTCAACTTCAGAGGCGATGTTGGTCAGAGGTCGAACTAAAGAGAAGAATGAGAGAGGTTCTTTTCGATCTAAGTCATGACAAAGAAAGGGTAAATAAAAATGATGGCACTGTGGCAAAACAGGACATCTCAAGAAAGATTGTTGGAAGAGAAAGGAATATGAGGAAAGCTCTATGAAGGAAGCAAATTTGACTGTAACAAATTCAGGTATAATTGATCATGTTTTATCCATTTCTAGTAATTTACAATATCAAGAAGAATGGCATTTAGATTTAGGTGCCTCCCACCACATGTTCTGACATAGAAATTGGTTCATTTCTTATCAATCTGTTGATGAGGGTGTAGTGTTCATGGGAAATGGTATTCCCTGTAAAACTGTTGGGGTTGGAAAAATTAGAATCAGGATGTTCGATGGTATTGTTAGGGAATTAACGAATGTTATATATGTACCTGAGCTTAAATCAAATTTGATTTCATTAGGAGTGTTGGATTCTTGTGGATATAAGTATATAGGTCAAGGTGGAGCTCTCATTGTGTCGAAAGGGAATTTAGTAGTGATGAAGGAAACAAAGGTTGATAACCTTTTATAAGATGGAAGGCATTACTGAAGTGGCATCTGAAGTGACAAATCTATCTTCTTGTTTATGATAGAAGCATCAAGGTCATAAGAACAAGAAAGAATTGCAGGTACTGGTAAGAGGTAAATCGGTTCCAGACTTAAAATATTTGTTTATGAATTCCTGGTTGTTTTATATCTCTGCAAGTTACGATGATAGTATAAAGGGATGTTGTGTGTGGGATCCTACTTCTCATAAGGTCATCATTGATAGAAATATTGTATGTATGGAACAACCAAAAGGGTTGATTCAAGATCGCAATGGTAAATTTGTTTGTATGCTAGGTAATTCATTGCATGGCCTATTGGTACCCAGACAAATATACAAGATGTTTGAATCCTTCATAGTGAGTAAGAATTTTTGAAAGGGTAGGAATGACTATACAGTTTATAGTACATTCACAATTTTGATGTTCTTTGTTGATGATATGCTCGATGCAAGCCGAAGCATGGATAAAATCAGCTATAAAGTAACTCAGGTGGACATGACAATTCAGATGAGGGATCAAGGAGTAGCAAAACAAATTAAGGGCATAGAAGTACACAGAGATGGTAATGGTAAGTTGTGTTTGGAGTTCAGTATGAACATTGTAAAACTGGATTTTATCCCTATTGCTTTCCATTATAAGTTTTCTTCAAGTATAGGGCATGTCTATAAAGAAGAAAAGGTTATGTTTCATGTAAGTTCAGTAGGAGGTTTGTTGTATGCGATGAAATCGTTAAGACCAGATGTTTCACATGCTAATGATGTTGTCAGAAACATGACAGATTCAGGTGTTGCAGTGAAATGGGTGCTTCAGCGTATGAGAAGCACAAATTTCACCTATAATGGTTACACTAAGATGGTCTCTCATAACTATAATGTATATTTTATAGGTGTTTTGGATAGAAGGAGATCTATCACTAAATATGTCTCACAACACAGTTGTGGAATACATGTTGGAGGTCAAGTGACCCCTCAGGAAATCCAAACTCGTGCAAGTTACACAGGCGAGATCATGAAACTAGTTTTATTAGAGAAGTTGCAGTGGTGTGTGGATTCTCTTGGCTTGCAGCAAAGGTGATGAACAAAAGGAAGAAGCAAGGTATCAGGTTAATTGTTGTCAAGGTGGAGATTGTTGGGATTTGGTGACAACCAATTACCAAAAACAGATTTGGATCCTATTATTCTGCGTTGGTTACAACCAAATCGACCAAGTTAGAATATGGATAGGGATTGCATTTAATATTTAGTTTCATGTGTGAATTTATAAATCCATGTAATCCCGTAGAGGCAAAACGACTGTGAGAGACTGAATGTATGAGAGACTTGCAAATCCGATGTAATCTCCATAATATGAATAATAAGAGAACCGATGCCTATGCTTGGTGGACGTAGCTCAACGTTTAGGTGAACCACGTGAAATCCCTCTGTCTATATCTTATGTGTGTGATTGTTAATTATCAGTGTGAATTGTGTTTTCTGCACTGACAATTCTAACAAATCTATGGGTAAGACAGACATTTCCTTCAACATTAATATATTTAAATTAATTTCCAACGCATTGGACACACTTGGGTGCACTTGTTGGACGCAGATGGTCAATGGACAAGGCACCAGAGCACTCGAAGTTGATGGATGACACTTGAGTCCACATTAAATTACTACTTTCAAGGAAATTATCATATACAAAAGAGGATGACTCAAAATTACTAAAACATCATCATCATCATATATACATAATATATATAGTACTCGTTACTTGACTTAAAGACCCCAAAACTAGTAAAATTTATCAAAACATTTAATTATTCGTATACACTAAATAAACATTGAGGAAACACATGTGACTTACCGAAATGGTGTTTACAATCATACTAAAGGAAATAAATGCCACACATATGGGTAGTGCATCAATCTCCAAAGTTTCACATTTCAATTTGCATGCTTAAACAAATCACATAATTATGATCATCATAAGCATATAACAATAAAAATAATATCCCACAATATAAACATATGAAATTTCTATATCATTCTAACTAAACCCAACAAATACTAAGCAATGAATCACTAAGATAAGTAAAAATCAAAGTTCTAACCTTATAAGGCCAAATTATAAGTTATTACATTTACAAATCCCTAGAACACCACTACGATCTAAAATAGACTAATCCCTCCTTGCATGTATTGTCATGTAGCTTACCATTTTAACCTATACAACATTAAATATAACTTCCCATAACATTATGCCAGGAAAAATTCAAGTCAATATGTGGATTGCAATGAAAAAAGAATAACAAAAAAAAAACCTTTCTCATTCCAAGAAATTAAAAACATTTTTTATAGGAACATATGACTTAACTTTATATCACAAATCTCCTTTCCATCAAATGAAGTGTTTATGACATTTTAAGTCTCGTCGAAAAATTTTGAATTCCTTGCCAAGCCATGCCATATCTTGCATTTTCTTGGCTTTCCATTTTATTCCATGCCATGTCTTTCTTTGCCATGTCATGCCTTGTATTACCTTCCCTTGCATTCCCTTGCCTTCCCTTTCCATGCCATGCCTTGCCTTGCCTTTCCATCCCATGCCATGCCTTGCCTTTCCCAACATTTCTGTGCCATGCCTTTCCATGTCATGCGTTGACCTTCCATGCCATTCCATGGAAAGAAAGGAAAGGAAAGGCATGGAATGGCAAGGGAAGGCAATGCAGGGCAAGGAAGGCAAGGAAAGGCATGGCATGGAAAGGCATGGAAAGGCAAGGCAAGGCATGACATTGAATGACATGGTGTGGCATGGAAAGCAATTGAAAGACATGGAATGAATGGATCAATAAGGACTTGAAGTGTCATGCCATGCCTTTCCTTCCCTTTCCTTGGCATGAAATGTCATGACATGGAAAGGCATGGTATGGAAAGGCAAGGAAAGTGAAGGAAAGGGAAGGCATATCATGGTATGGTATGGTATTCCATTCCTTGACATACAATTCATTTCCATGCCATGCCATGCCTTGCCTTCTCATGTCATTCCTTGCCTTTCCTTGCCATGCCTTGACTCTCCATGCCATGCCTTTCCTTTCCATGCCATGCCATGTCATTATGTTCCTTTCCTTTCATTACATTGGCATGCCATGCCTTTCCGTGCCATGCCATGCCATGCCTTCCCTTTCCATGCCATTCATTTCCATGACATTCCATTTTTAACTGGCCTTTCCATGCCATTCCATACACCAACATTTTTGGGCTGGCCTACAAAATCATCTGACCAATTCCAATGTCGATACATCTGTGTGTTCTTCTCCTTAAGATGATTGTAGAACAACTGAAATAAATTTTGTATGTAGGCTAATTCATGGCATCGATCATAATTTATGTAGAAGTGATACTCCTTCAATATAACTCTTTTTTCTTCATTATTATCTGGCCCATGCTTGTATGTGATATGGACCATTATTCTAACCTAATTTCAGTGATAATGTTGGCTTTCAATCTCATTTTGCAGTTGAAGGGTGTAGTTCTCAGCAAAATCAACCACTGATAACACAGTACCAACGAGAAATGTATCTCTCCATATTCTAAAATCATCATCCTTCCATCGAGCCACATGGACATATTGCACATAATGTCATTTATTTTTTACGAATTCCTTCATGAAGTCACATACTCATACCTGGGAAGTCACCAATTGTATCTTGTTTCTTTCCTGTCCTCGATCAATATCATATGCGATGTACTTAAATCTTTGCAAGAAAACCTCCTTCCTTCCTAATTCATACTCATTACTTACATGGATGCACTTGCTCAATAATGTCATTCCTTCACACCAGGTGCATGTCCCATCTAAGAAATATTTTTGATAAAATGTACAACCCTTTAGCCTTGTACACAAGATGTTGTGAATAAAGTCTCTAGGTGAGGACGACAACAATATAACTAAGAATTCCTGCAAAATGGTTTTATGCAAAAAATGAAAATAAATATGTGTCTGTGTGTGTGTGTGTGATAATAATAACCATACTCAATGTGATATATGCAACAACATGTGTTACGAATTGTGTTTATTCGAACATACCAAGGCTTGCATTTATAGAAAGATCTTTGGCACAAGTTAAATGCACTATGTATTTTCTTGAATCTCTCATACAATTATGTCTGTGTAATGTGACGAAGATGTTTAATATGGGGTTCATGGTCCCTATATCCCTTTCTCAATTTTAATACATATTTTTGGTTGGAAGAAGGCCTAGTGTTCTCATGCCAGAAATCATATACTAGTCCCTTAACTGTTCTAATTAACTTCACTTCAAAACAAGGTAGACTACCAATGATGGCCCACAAATTTTTTGGGCCACCTGTTTCGAGGCTATCTCATCTATGAGAATACTTTCTAAGGGTTTTGGAATTACATTTCATGAGGTGAGAGGTTTTTTGTAGAAAACAACGTTTTCTTGTGATCTTGCTAACAATTGATTGTGACAAGATACTCCAGGATGCATTGTGGTCTTTAGAACAAGATTTATTACCAATTATTTGAAAAGAGTCTACAATTTTTATAACAAAACAATGACTTGTTTCTAAAATTTTGAATGTTTTAATGCCTAAAATTCTCCTAATAGAAATAAAACTTCTAGATTTTAACAAAGACAAAAATAATTGACATTTAGCAGCATCAGATTTTGGTTCAAAATATTATTTAATGATTTTATAAGAATAATAATGAATAATGCAGTTAGGTAACTTACCTTCAAGTGATTCTAGACCACTTTCATCGACCCAGATGCGTTTAGGATTTATTCGTTGCACAATGCTCAATAAAGATAGGGACAATGAACCCCTATTCTATCACTCTTGATCTCATTGTTGTTGAGTTAACAATGTTGCAGTTCTTTCCCCTTCAATCACTGGTGGCTCAAATCTGGGGGGAGAGTGGACATGGGATTGACTAGTTTCTGGAACGTATGACTGTCCAACAAGACATTGCACCATAAGAACATATTCATCAAAATGATGTACACTAGTTGCCTTTGTAATTGCATCCATTGTATAATCAGCTCCAAGAAAATTCTCCATCATTTGGTCATCCACAACAAGCTGCCTTGATGAGATACTAGATGGATTGGTCTCTACTAAACTCTTGAGCTTTGTTGTGGTGATGGAGGAGAAACAAAAACAACATCTATTCCGCTAGAAATTGGATTTCCCTCTTATGAAAGACTACTCTTTCACATACGTAACTTTTCCTTTTCTTTTTCTTATTCTACCTTTTCGATTGGTTTCTCTTTTCTCGAGGAATTTCTTTCTCGAATCCATCAATTTCACATGTTTAAAGAGAAAAATTGGCTTCAAAACACCCCAAAACTAATAATTCCAATTCCAATTGGACGAATTTGTCTTGGTATTACATAAGAAGACAACTAACAATTGTAATTCCAATTGGATAAATTGGTCTTGGTATTACACAACTAAAAATTCCAATTGGATAAATTTTTCTTGGTATTATACAACTAACAATTCCAATTGGAAATTTTTTTCTTCCAATTACAAGAAGACACAAACAACAATTCCAATTGGACAATTTGTTCTTCCAATTCCAAGAAAAATCAAGAAGACACAAACAACAATTCCAATTTAACTTGGACAAATTTGTCTTCCAATTTTTCCCACAATGGTCTTGGAATAGCATAAAATTGTCTATGAATTAAAAAATAAGATGAAAATAAGAAAAAAACATCTGTGTGTGTTGTTTTTGTGTGAATATGTTGGGATTTCTTTGTTGAGCTTGAGATAGATGGGGTAGTGGAGTGTGCTTGGCACCAAAAAAAATCGAGAAGGAATGCAAGTGTGCTCCTAGAATGCATGCATGTTCTAGGAACATGCAGGCATTCTTGTTGGGCATAAATGAATAACAACTACAAGGATTTCATGCACAAGAGCATGTGTGAGCTTACAATGCAATGGATATAGAATTTATTATAAACCAAACATTTTTATGAATAAACATGTATATGGGTATGGGGACAGCTAGGACCTAAGGGGTTAGGATTGAAAGTGTTCTCAAGCATATATAAATGGTTAGAGCACCAATATGTGGGTGATGTGGGTGAAATGATCGTGGGGCCTTTAACAAGAGGTATATGCATAGTGAACTCAAGGATCAAGTGTGGAGGGGGTTAAGGGTTGAGTATAGGCTATTCCTAGGCTTATGTGGAGCTAGGGGGTCTACGTCATGGTCTAGTTCTTTCCATGTCTAGGTATTTCTATATCTAGGTCTAGGTGTAGGTCTTGACATGTCTAGGTCAATGCCATTTATTTCCTTACGATGTAGGGAGGGGGGTGTAGTGAGAGGAATAATGAGATGAAGAGAGGGGAAGAAAAATTGACT
>ML780323.1:235586-246979 GCA_009831015.1 Picea engelmannii | reverse complement strand
TAAGAGTGTCTGTGTCTTCCTACAGTGTGTGCACATTCGTGTGTTCCTAGAGTGCGTTCACATTCCTAGGGTGCATGCCAGCTTCTAAGAATGTGAACACATTCTTTTGAATTCATTTTTTTTGGAAGGGATTGGCAACGTGTGTGATGACTTGGTTGGCTCGGATTTATGTTCGGGATGACAAACCTAATGGTTCGCTATACAAATTGATAAAAATCTCCATTTTTGTGAATATCCCTCTACATCTTTGTCTTTGATGTTATTTTATGGTAGGATAAACAATTGATTTGTTGACGAAACAATAGACATAGATAGAATCGGCAATGCATATTTCAAATATATAATTTTTAAAAATAATAATTTTGTTTACTATTTTTAATCTATTTTTATCTTCACATATACAAAAATCATAGAATACATACCTCTCTTATTTATGCTATAACTCTTTCTCGGCTTAACCATTTCTCAAATGATTTATATGTGGCACTAGAGGAGATCGATAACTACGATCTAAAAAAATAAAATAATTGTTTTGATCATGTTAAGACCCTCTTAGCTTATCATTTTTAAAAAATATAAAATTAATATTAAAAATTTTCAAAAAATACACGACACAAGAAAAACAGGTTATCTACAAGTATACAAGTTTTTGGAACAAAATTTCATTGTTAAGGTACTCAACACCTACACGAACAAAAATATATACCTTATATTTTTTCGAAAAATAAGATACCACTGTTAGAAAAAATCAAATTTTACATAGTTATTCAAAATTTCTATGAATACAAGTTGTATATTAGGAAAGCTAATTCATTTTCCTATATTTCATCTTCTTACAACATATTCAAATGCACTGCAAAAGTACCTTGAATAATCCCTCCAGGTTAATATCTTTTCTTTTTTTTCCAGGTTTGCATTTCCACTAACGCATCATGAGAGACCATCATTAGCTTTCACTCACCCTTCTGCCCTTCGATGGCCAATTTACAAAACATTTGATTCATGTCAATGGTATTCATGGTCCCCTCTAGTGCATGCTTTGTTGCATCCACCGAAATTAGATGTTAAATGGTATTCTAATCTATCCCTTTGTGGCTTCAGTAGGTTTGAGGCAGCTCATTGATTCATGGGTCATTCAAACTGTGTGGGTGAATCTCCCTATAAATGATTCGTTCTCAACATGTGGTGTTATCACAATACACCACGACTTATAATTGTCACATATGGTGGCTCCCGAAAAACACACGTACAATCACATAGTAGCAATCACTCACATAGGAAACTATCTATTGTCACACACTCTAAGCTAATCCTAGATATGTACAAAGGATTAGAACTATAGAACTTGCATGATCACGGCCCCCGCTTGTGAGAGAGTCAAGGATGTACCTTCTTTGATAAGATGAAATAAAAATAGAGAGTAGACATGATTTCATTTCACGCACAAAACTAAATTAAGTATATTATTAATGAAATAATATACATATTTATACATCAATATTTCCCTCAACTATACAACAAATTCATGAGGGAAAACCTCAACCACAAAATAATAATACAAAACTTTTTTGAGAGAATCTCTCAACTCCAAGTAAGTATTAACAACCTCCTAAAAGTTATGATCTACTTGTAGAGAATAATCTCTACATTACAATTAATAAATACATTTAACAAATCTCACCATTATTGTATGATGAAAAATTTCACATATTAAGCGCATAAGACTAGGATTTAATTACTCCAACACCTCCTATTAAAATTGTCACTTTATTTAATAATAAAATAAATAAATAAATAAAACAAATGCAATAACATGTTTAGATGATGTGGATTTTTTTTCTTAATTTCAAACATCATGATTTGTTCTTGCAACTTTGAAGTGATCATTATTATAATATTAAGAATATATTCCAAGAAAATTCTAAATAGAAAAGACAAAATACCTTTCCAACAAATTCGAAGAAGAATGTACAAACTAACCTTCCTTGTAATATTAAGAATAGATTTCAAGCAAATTCTAAGTAGAAAGAACAAATATACTCAATGTAATGGGATATATGTGGGGACGACACAGACATGTTTACACCCATTAAAATAAGATAAACCTCTACATGGTTGCAAAGGTCATCAAATAAATGTCACAGGTAGAGTCTCTTGTGACTTCCTAGTTTAATTGCATTGACATTTAAGCTTGTTTTCTTTTAAAAAAAAACTTACCATGTTTAATTTGGATTTTCCTATTTAAAATTTGAATTTTCCTATTTAAAATTATATCATTCCCTTTTCTTAAAGGGATATGTTCCTTATATATATATATGATCCAAAAATGTTTTCTTAAAGGGATATGTTCCTTACTTATATGATCCAAAAATGTTAATAAAAATAAGTTATATGATAACCTCTAAGCTATTTATGAAAATAGTTTAAAAAAAATTCTAAAAATCATAATAATCTAAAATAATTATTTACAATTATTGTAATATCCATTATGAAAATAATTTCTAAAAAAATTCAAAAATCATAATAATCTAAAATGATTATTTATGATTATTATAATATCTAATATATATTAATTTTTAATTTTTTTTTCCCTAAATTCAACCTAGGCCAACCAACTATTTTAGTATTTATATATAGAAATTTCATTTTAGATTGGCTTGACTATTATGGCAATTTGAATCTTATAACTATTTCAAATTGTATATTATTTGTTTGACAATTTAAATCATATATAGTTATTTCAAATTGTATATTATTAATTTAGCTTTAAGTTTTAGTTTCAATTCATTAAATTCAAAAAACAATATTTTAACTATACATTTTTTTAATAATGTTAAATATTTTTTAACAAATTTAACTACATTGACATTTGAGCTTATATATATTTTTTTAAATTAACAGTATTTAAAATAGATTTTCTATTAAAAATTATAGTTTTTGACTTCTTTAAAAAAAATATATCCAATAAATATTCTCTACTCTAATTCCATAGAAATATATCCAATAAATATTCTCTACTCTAATTCCATTTGTATGATCCAAAATTAACAATAAAAATAAGTTACATGGTAACCTTTAAATATTTAGGAGAATAGTTTTTAAAAACTCTAAAATTTTTAACAATCTAAAATGATTATACATGTCCCCTAGGTGTAGGATAGTCGTTGATGGAGTGTACTATTAAGACACTTTGTGATGTTAAGTTACACTTCTAAAATTGTGGAGACAATGTTAAAGGTTGGTGTGACTCAAATATAATTCTTCATCTTTTTTATGTAGGTTCAATCTAAATCAAATAGCTATTTTAATATTAACATATACAAATTACCTCTTCACTTGACTAGATTATTATAACAATTTGAATATTCGAATTGTATAGAATTAGTTTAGCTTTAAATTTTAGTTTCAATTCATTAAGTTCAAAAATTTATATTTAAACTATATTTTTTTTATCATATGGATGCAAAACAGTTTTTACAAATATTAATAATGCATGAATACAAATCTAGAAAGTTAAGTTATTCTTGGCACTTTATATGTATATGTTTCAGAAGTAATGAAAAATATTGTTGGATAAGAACTTATCCTATATTAAAAGTTAACCCCTTACCTAAGTCTTTCAAGGTTAATAAGGAACATGGTTTATTTTTACATTTTTTTTAATGTAGTCTCATGTTTAAACTTTGTAGAGGACATGCTTAAGTTATGATATTTTAATTAGAGAAAAAATATCCTACTTAAATAGTTGACCATAGTTATTTTGAAAAAATATTTAATATAAAGTTTAGAGAATCTATATATAATTAAGTTTTAAAGAATTATTTTCTCTTAAATCATTGTCATGAAATTCATTAAGAAAAAAGATTACAATTTTTTGGAATCATAAATATATATTATCACTATTAATCTTTTATTATTAATTTACTATTAATATATTATTATTAATATTATACTAATATATACACATTAATTTTTGTAAATTGTTTTTAAGCATAAGTAAAGAGAATCAAGATATAATTAAGTTTCAAAGAATTATTTTCTTTTAAATCATTACCATTAAGATTACACTTTTTTGAGATAAAAAATATGTACTATTAATCTTTTATTATTAATTTACTGTTAATATATTATTATTAATATTATACTAATATATATACACATCAATTATTATTAATATTATACTAATATATATACACATCAATTTTTGTGAATTGTTTTTACATATAAGTAATATAAATTTTAAATGTTCTATAATTACTTTGATTTTTCACTTTATATTATTTTTTTAAGATAAAATATTTTTAAGAAGCATGTATGAGTAGGTCACTAATTTCAATGGTTTTTAAAATTTTCTCAACATTTTTTAAATATCTATATCATCACAGTAAAATAAATATTTATTTTATTAATATATGTTGACCTAAATTTTAATAAAAAAATATTTTATTAATATATGTTAACGTAACTGTTTAAAGGTTATCTTTGATATTTTTATTATTATATGATAATTAAAATATAAATGATCTTTCTATGTGCCCTGGTGTGAAGCACACTTTAATGATATAAATAATATAAGATAAAAGTGTGCTACGATCACTTAATGTATTGAAAGTATCCTCGTTAAAGCTACAAAATTAAATATGCAGAAGGTTGGTAAGGTATCTTTATCAAAGGTACTGAAGGCACATGACGACTTAGAATATTGCTCATATTGAATAACGTCATGAATGATGCTTTTGATAAGCTGTGTTTGGTTGGCGAAATTGCAATTTGTGGATTTAGCAATTTTCAAGGGTCAACTCCATCGGAGTTTCTGCTAAAAATTTGAACAGGCTGGATTTTGACTTTCCTCGTTACGTAAAAGTAATTGTCAAAGATAGAAATTTACAGCGTAATAAAATTTGAAAACGTAAATTCACAGCTCAATAACTTGCAATAGAGGTGAAGTAATCGCTGGCATTCATCGATTTGAGGTATTTAAACACCCCACACGGATGCAGGTGACGTAATCGCTGGCATCACATCAGCACGTTGAGCTTTTTAAAGTTTAAACACCCCACAGCTCATGCGGTGCTCAAGCTACGCTTGTCAAAACTAAGTTCTGTGTGCGCTCTCTGCTACCGTCCAATTGGCTTCGTTGCAAAATGGAGTTTCAGAGGGCTGTTTTATTCTTGTGCTACGCTTTCCTTCTGTTAGCCCCGATTGTGAAATGTAGCCCACCCGGTCCCGTGGTTGAATGTTCTGACGGATTTACCAACTGCACAGTTTCTAATGCATATGGTGCGTTTCCCGATCGTAGCACCTGCAGGGCTGCGCAAGTCGTCTACCCTTCCACCGAAGAGCAGCTTGTGGCCGCCGTTGCCGAGGCCGTTCAGAAGAACCAGAAGATGAGAGTTGTGACTCGCTACGCCCACAGCGTTCCCAAACTTATATGCCCTRGTGGAGAGTCCGGTCTSATCATCAGCACTCTGCATCTAGATCGTGCTGTTTCTGTGGACSAGCGCARMATGAGGATGACGTTCGAGAGYGGTGTGACCCTTAAGGATCTCATTGGYGCTGCTGCCATCGAAGGTCTTGCATTGCCACATTCGCCATACTGGTTAGGTCTAACTCTGGGGGGAATGCTGGGCACTGGTGCTCACGGTAGTTCCCTCTTCGGCAAGGGCAGTGCTGTTCATGAATTTGTTGTGGGCATGAGAGTAATTGTCTCGGCATCGCAAGAGGAGGGATATGCTAAGGTTGTGAACCTGACTGAAGAAGACGAAGATCTAAATGCACTCAAAGTTTCTTTGGGGGTTCTCGGCATCATTTCTCAGGTATGAATGGATTAACGTATCTGTAGAAATGAATTTTATTAATTACTGTACAATAATTGAACATTGTCTGAAATTCTAATAACAGCTTTGGCCAGTAACACTAATACATGTGATATATTCAGTTTAATATGAGAAAAGTTGTGTATCAAAGATGTTTTGCTTCATGTTCATGTTAAATTACTTTATTATCGACAATTATTTTTTTCATATTTATCTTAAATTACTTTATTATCTATAATTATTTTATTTTATTATTGAGGACATAGTTTAGATGGGGTGGCTGGTTATTTGGAATTATCTTATTTTCATTTTAAAAAATCCATTTTTTTAAAACTGTCATATTTTTTTTATAAAATTTAAGCTTTAAAATAAATTTACATATTAAATTTTTTTATCTTCATCCACATTTCATAAATCAAAATTATATATATATATATATATATAATTTTTTCAATATTCCATAAATCCCTTCTTAAGAGTTGATATCATAAACATTGTATAAATAAAAATGCTTTAGTCCAAGTGGTAACTTCGAAGGATGACTTATTTTTCCTTTTTTTTTTTTTTTACTTTGNTTTTTTTTTTTTTTTTTTTTTTTTACTTTGAGGAAAACACTTTTGTAGATGATTGTTTGATGGTAGATCTTACAGTTGAATGTTGTGTTTTTATAATTTAATAAATGAATTTAATTTTATTTGAGATAGAATTTGTTTAGAAGATTTTTAATAAAATTAATCTCCACACATATTCAAGTATAAATAAAAATACTATTAGTTGTGTTAAATTTGGGAGACAAGTTCCCATATTGGCATTTTAGTTCATAATGGAGAAATCATACTCCAAGAATAAAGAAGTAGTGAAGAGAACACTTTTACCCAAAACTATGATCATCAAAGAAACTTTCTGATAATTATGACTAAAAAACTGTACTATAAATAAACCTTTAGAGCAGGAATATATCTAACACATTTTGGTTCACTTAGAGTAGATCCACTAATAGAGATCTCTTGTAAGAGACCAAAAAACTATTAAAACATTATGTTTGAATCAAGAAGAAGTAGTGAAGAGAACACTTTAACCCAAAACTATGATCATCAAAGAAACTTTCTGATAATTATGACTAAAAAACTGTACTATAAATAAACCTTTAGAGCACGAATATATCTAACACATTTTGGTTCACTTAGAGTAGATCCACTTATAGAGATCTCTTGTAAGAGACCAAAAAACTATTAAAACATTATGTTTGCTGATTTATAGGAAAAAAAATGTTCATTAACCTTTGGATAAGAAATATCCAAAACTATTAAAGGCGGTAACATACACCAATTTGGTGTGGCTTGCCAGTGACCTTAAAAATAGATTATTATTATTATTATTATTATTATATATTGACTTGACATAAAAAAAAAAATACCTTAAAAAGAAGAATTGCTTTTTTAAATGTAACCTTTTTTTTCAATAATTCTATAATCTTTGCATATCTTTCCATGTGTAACAATTTAGTAATGGAAAAAAAATCTTCTAATTGTTTTCCGTAGAAAATAAAAACTATAATATAAAATCTCTTAACTATGCTTCAACTTACTCCTAAAATATACTACAAAATCAATATTTTTAACCCACAATCATTATTGATATTCCAAAAAAAAAATAAAAAAATTCACCATGATCTCATACCCAACATTATTGAATTTCCATTAAAAACTTGTTAGCACCAATTCTTGCAAGCAGGGTGTTTTTCCCCGATTTCAGACCCTTGATGTAGAATGCGAAGAAGTGGGGTTTCAAAAGCCATCAAATGCGTTCTAGTCCAAGGTCACAGCCATGAGCGCAATAAAGCAGCGCACAAAAAATCCATTTTGGGTGGAAAATGCAAGCAGGCGAGCGAGTAGTTTGATTTCAGCGGTAAAGATCCATCTATAAAGCAAATCGATGGTCATCGGATTTTCGGGGCTACCAAGTTGCCCGAGATTTCTCACAAGAGATAGCACCCATATTTCAAGGCAAATTTGGATTATCCATCCAAAAGGGACAGGTGGTGCGCGATTAGGCTCCTCGCCTTTTCTCCCATCGCAACTTTGAAGCACAAGGAGCAGCCTCTTCCTAGCCCCGAGACGCGAAGTGTCGAAGGCGTCCCAGACCCGGGCCCACAGTATTTTCGAGAGGATCGGGATCGTTCATCAGAAGGACACGCGATGCAAGATCTGAGCCACGGGTGGGGCCTTTCAGGATTTTCATAGTGAAACCGTCGACGTCATCTCAGCCATCTGATCCAAAGGACGCGTGGCGTAAGATCTAGTCATGTCGGCATTTCGGCATTTGGGATTTCAAAGGGTAAGGGCTTCTTGTCATTTCAAATCTTGAAACCCCGAACCTCGAAGTGTTGAAAGCACCCAGAGTCGAGCCCACGATTTTGGTGCCTGGTCACAAAGGAGCAGGCCTAGAGAAGGGGCGCTAACGTTTATCACGTGGCAAGGAAGATCCTGAAGCGTCGAAAGCATCTCAGCCATCCATTCCGCAGGGACACGTGATTCACGATTAGGCTTTTTGCCTTTTCGCCCATCACGACTTTGAAGCACAAGAAGCAGCTCCTTCATAGCTGCGAGATGTGAAGAGTCGAAAGCATTCAAGACTCGGGCCCATAGTATCGCCGGAAGATCTCAGCTATCCATCCAGAGGGATGCGTGGCACGTGATTGGGCTATGTTGTCGTTTCGCCTATCGTAACTTTGAAGCATGAGGAACAGCTTCCTCCCAGCCACGAGACGCGAAGTGCCGAAAGTGCCTTTGAAGATAGGCATAGGGTCACAACCCGTAGCCACTTGGGGGTGATAGAAAGAACTGTGCAAAGGGCCGAAGTGCTAGGTTTAGCTGCAGAAGGGATCACCGTGTTCTCCAGGTGCCAGTTCAACTTGATCTCAATCCTGATACATGCTCGGAGTGAATGAAGAAGAGAGAGGGTGGTTGAAACCTCGCCTCACTCATTAATTGCAAGGTATGGATGTCCCGGTAGGAAGTCTGCCCGAGATGGTCCTCCGTAGTGGTTTTCCCATGGAATCCATGTTGATGTCCTCGACTCACCAGGGAAGTCTGCGCATGCTAATTCGGCATTTAAGGGCTCAACTACCCCTTAGCATGGGCCATGCACAGTTAATATGGCATATGAAAGAGGAGTGCAGGCCAGATTTCATTGAAGAGATGCCCCATCCTGAAAGTCTAGCATGCCTCTCTTGTGCGAATTTTTCTGAGTATATGTACTCAGTTTTTCTATTTTTTTGAAGGATCGATGGTTGAGCAAAGATCCCGATTGTAAAAGATTTAACGAAGCACTGGTTATTCTGATTATGTATTAACATCTGAGACTTCTTGCCTTATGAATGTCAGCTTCTTTCCATGTCTTTGTTTATACTGTATTAGAACAACTCAGAATTGGAGGATCCAGTCGAGTTGTAGCTGTTACAGGATGATGTAGGTTGGATCACTATAACAGTTGTGTTGTCTCTAATCAGTCTTGTGATTTTCTCAAAGCTGAATGACTTGGAATTGGAGGATCCAGTCAAGTCACCCCTTTAGTTCCCCGATTCTCTGAACCAAGAGGATCTTGCATTTAGAGTTTTTCTTCTGCAAACTGCTGAAAGGCCTGTTGCCCGAGGTAGTTTTGCTCACTCCTCTCACCAAGTCTTCCACCTGCTCATCTTACAATCAACTTACTGATAGAAGTTGGATCAAGACCTCCCTTGTTTTTTACATACCAGGCCCGGTTTCCTGAGTTAAGGCTATACTGTTCTGAGTTCACTCACATCTGATCACCCCATTCAAAACTAAATCGTGACATAAACTGATGGGCGTTGGGCTCTGCTTCTGCTGTAATGCAGGAGTGACTTCCGTCGCCAACATTTCTGGCAACGTTGCTGAGGACGAAGTTGAAGATTTTCCCTAGGTAGAACGACATTGAGCCTTTGATTCTGAAGGTGCATCAGACATCATAGCCCTTCAAGATTGCTACTGTGCACCTGGCGACTCCACTGTGGTGACTCCAAGGTCTCCACATCATTGTTTCAGTTGTGGCTACTGTTAGCACACTTGAAAGCTGACCCAGAGGATCTCTCTCGAGAAAGTTTCAGAAGTTGCTTTCTCAGCCTGAGAAGTTTCCCGGAGTAACGACAACGTTAAGATCTAGCCTTTGATGGTGAACGAGGACCAGGCATATTCGAAGTTGTGCATCTTTCACCTGGCGACTCCATGATTCGAGGATCGGTCGACGACTCCACTAACTCGATATGGAAAATATCTTAGCTCAAAGGTTGGCTTTCTGTGACTTTTCCTAGATAGTTGGTTTTCCTAATCCACTGCCAGATAGAGATGAATGGGAAGATATCCTCCCTGAATTTCAAACAAAATTTTTGGAGATACCAACTGAGAATTTACTAGACTTTCATGAGGTTATTCATCAACTTAATATCATGCATGAAGATGTCCAGGTTAAGCTTTTTAAGTATTCATTGAAGGGAGCTACTCTTGATTGGTGTCAATCTCTTCCCACTGCAAGCATCCATTCTTTGACATATTTTCATACAACTTTCAATTCGTTTTGTAAAGATTACTATCCAGCTGATTGTTTGTTTGAAAATTGTTGTGAGGAGTTTTCTTTGCTTCATGAAGCCTCTGCGGGCCCTGTAGACCATGTTTGTGATGAAGCTTTTACTGTAGAGGAAAGCATTTGCTATGAAAATATAGAGGTGTTGAATGATATTAATTATGCTAGCCCTAGAACAGAAGCATCTGACATTATTTCAGATGCACATGTTCTTTTAGATGTTCATAAAGATCAACATGCCTCTTGTGAAAATTATGAGTTTATAGAGAAGATGTGGTCTATAGTAGATGGCTCACCCGGGTATCGGGTTGAAGCAAATGTTCCTAGCAGCCCTATTTACGATGACGAAGACCTCCCCATTTTTAAAAAAGAGATGGTTGTGGAGGAGGATTTTTCTCTTTTCCTTCAAGGGGTTTCTCACGATATATCTTTACCTGGGATTGAAGAGAAAAAAATTATGTATGAACAACCAGAAGTAGCAGATACCACCGTCCATGAAATGGATATTTTTTATGAGATCACTATTCTGGAGGAGGAACATAGAAATGAAGGTCAAGCCCTTTTTCATGAATATTATAGTGATGATGAGCAACAAGCTTATCCTACATTTGATCACTATGAAGACACTGACCGACATGATAGCAAGCAGAGCCATCCCATGGTCCTTTTTTATGATGAATACGAATCTAACCCAGGGAGAGCCAACCAGAAGAGGAGAAAGAACCAGAGGAGCAGGATATTTTCTGTCCAGAGCCAGTCAATGAGAAACCACCGCCTGAGAGCAGTGAGCCTACGTCAGTTGTCCACCCACCTGTGCTTATCAGAGGTATTCAACCACATGTGAACAACTGTGTAGCAGAGGAGGCTTCCTGTCACCAATTTTCTGGAATTGGCCACTCATTCTATGACCCTGTCAGCAAATACATGGAGTGGCATTTCCTTTATGCCTTGGAGCCACCCACCTTCATCTTCACGGCA
>ML780323.1:196387-218748 GCA_009831015.1 Picea engelmannii | reverse complement strand
GATGATATGATATGACACAAGAAAAAGTATAAGATGTTTAGTTTAAAAAAATATTTTTAAATTGATGAAAAATAATAATTTAGAAAAATGAAGAATAATAATAATTATATATGAATGAAGAGAGGTTCAAAAACCTATCATATTAGACTCATTAAAAGATGATCTTATATATTTCTATGATACATAATAAACATCCAATACCTCATGCTAAATTTGAAGTCTCCAAAAAATCAAAATTGAATTCTAGAAAGTATATCAATGATGGAAGGTTGGTCCTCTAACATAAGTTTGATATTAATATAGATTTAATATTAATCTTAATTTGTGAAATATAATAAAATACTGAAATATTTACTCTGAAGGTTAATTTTCTTTAGATATAATATTCTTTGATTACCCATTTTCTGTTTAAATTCTATGAATTACATAAAATGCGAAAATAGAGAATAGAAATATATACTCGCACACCATTCACAAATAAACACAATATATGACCTTGGAAGCCTAATACGTGAGAAAACCCAACTACATACAAAGAAAGAGACGTTGTCTTTGGAGTTTCCTTTGATACTATGGCCTATATGGTTGCTACATAATCTCTCCTCCTCTTTTTTTCTCTCACAATATCACTCCTGGGTGGTCTACTCAATTATGGAACAAAATACAATGTTAAAGAGTGGAACCGATTCTCCTCCTGGTAGTTTAATAGTCTTTTAGGGTTAGGTTATTGACTTCCTCAAGCCTTAATTAGTGATTAGGTTTGGACCTTCTAGAATGTTCTATAAAATCTAGTATATGGATATCCCCACATGCTTAAGTAATGGTGGATGACATGGCATCCACTCGCACCATAGTGATTAATATGGTAGGTCAACTTGCGAGATGCATAACTTTTGCATATAAACTATGATTGAGGCAGTTCTTGCACCGTTGGAAAGGTATCAATGTGTAGAATATAGTCATCTTCTCCACAATAAGGTTTATACCATAAGAATATGTCATTTGATGCCTAAAAATTGATTTGGAATATTTTTTGGACCCAAATTTCCAAATTGGGGCCAGTTGCTAAAATGGATTTCCAAGTTATTTCTTCCAACTTTTTTCACCCATAAAATATGAAAAATAATATAATGATCCAATCGAGATCATACCTTCCCATTTAGGGAGGATTTTGGTCCCATAAATATTTATTGAATGAGGTGAGAAAATGTTTCCTCTACCTTTTCCCTAGAGTACCACTTTGCTTTACTTGGAAGTTGTCCTTTCAACCCAATTTGCTAAAGGTCATACTTTCTTGGTCTTGTAGTTATGGATTACTTCTACAAAACTTTGTCATCTACTAACGTTTATTGAGCATATGGTGCTATGTCCTCTATGGAAGGTACTACTCGCTCCTCCTCTTGATCCAAAATGGAAGGATTGTAGAGTTTGAGATTCTCCACATTCATTACTCAGTAAATGTACATGTGTGTGGGTATACTGAGTCTATAGGAATTATCTCCCACCATATCCAATATCTTAAAAGTTCCATACCACAAAGCCTTGATATTCTTAACAGGACCCTTTAGTATTTCCTTATTTAGCTGTAACCAAACTCTATCTCTCACTTTGAAGGAATTCTCGGTTTTGTGTTGATCATGTCTAGCCTTGTATTTCTCTCATGACTTCTCGAATGTATCCTATACTTGCAAATGGATTTGCCTAATCTTCTTAACAATTGTTTCCTCTTGTAATGCATCTCCTTTGAGGTCCTCCCTCACTCCTCCTTGTTTTCCATATACAACATCCAAGGGTGAAGGTGGTGAATACCCAAAAAATGCTTCAAAATGTGTCTTACCAGTATAAGGGTGGAATGCTCTATTATAAGAGTGTTTTATGTAGATCAAATTTTCATTCTAGGTCTTCGGATGCTTCTGATTATAACCCCTCAAAATTTCCACCAAAGTCCTATTGATGAATTTTGTTTTCCCACTTGTCTTTGGATGGAATGTCGTAGACCTCTTTAACTTAGTTTCCATATTCTCCCATAATGCAGTCCAAAATGTACTAACAAATCTAATATCCCTATATGAGATGATGCTCCTTGGTATCCCAAAGTGCACCTAGACTTGTTCAAATAACTTGTTTGTTGCTTCCTTTCCTTTGATGGTATTTTTAAAAGGCATGAGAATGCACATATTTTTGCACTTGACAACTATCACAAATAGATAGTCATGTCCCTTCCTGTTTGTTGGTAAAACTCCCACAAAATCCATGGCAATGATTTCCCAAGGTCGAATGGGTCCAGGTAAGGGATGGTATAGGCCTTGCTTATTCTTACTGGGATTGTTGGTACAACAAAGTATACATCATCTTATATATTGTGCTACATCTTCTTACATTTTGGTCCAGTACACATACCTTTGTAATTTGGAAAATGTCTTCCCAACACCAAAATGTCCTGCAATCTCGGAGGTGTGATCCTCTCTAACAAGATGCAGTCGTTCACCTTTAGGGACACATAACTTATCAAGATTATAAAGTAAACAATTCTGGAAATGATATTCAACCTTTTCCTCACCTTATTCTATATGAATTTGTCCAGGCAGTTGCTAAAATATCTCACAAAAGTCCTCATCTTCTATGTATGATTCTCTATATGTGTCATGGGTAAAATGATCCATGTGCCTCAAAGTTCCCAAAGTTGTAATCTTGGATGTGGGAGAATTTTAAAGAATGTTTCCCAATCTATTTGTGATATGCTTCTTATACACTATGACTAGATGAAATTGTTGTAAAAATACCATCGACTTGTAATGTCTGGTTTGTTGTAGCTTACTATGGGCCTACAAATACTAAAGTGATCGGTGATTTGTGTGGATGATGGTATCCTTTCCCATTAAATAGTGTTTCCACTTCTTGATAGATTGAACCAAGGCATAAAGTTCCTTTTGATAGGTAGGGTAGTTGAGAACTTCCCCATGAAATATTTCATAATGATAGCATATAGGCCTTCCTCCTTGCATTAAAACTACTCCCATGACATATCCTCTTTCATTTGTATTCACTTTGAAAGGATTTTTTAAGTTTGTTAATGCAAGAACTAGTGCTTGAATGATATTTATTTTCATGTCATCAAAATCCTTCTATTGATTATTTCCCCATTGGAAAATCTTAAGACTCATTGTTATGGTGTGTAGTGGTGAAGGTGCTATTGAAAATGAAGCTATGAACTTGTGCAAGTATTAATCTACCCCCAAAAAACTCCTAAATTAAGCGGCATTTGTAAGAGCTGGCCATTTTATGATGACCTTCATATTTGTGAGATATATCTTGAGCTCCCCTCAACCAATCACATACCCTAAATACACCAAGTAATGCTAGGAAAAATCACATTTCTTGAGGTTAGATAACAGTTGGTGCTTCTTGAAAGTCTCTAACACCTACATGAGATGTAAGATGAGATCCTCCCAGGTAGCACTATAAAACAATATTTCATCGAAATAGACTATAACAAATGAATCTAGATATGGGCATACTATATCACTCATCAGTCTCATAAATGTAGTTGGTGCATTAAATAAACCGAATGGTATGACCAACCATTCATACAAAATTTTCTTTGTCTTGAAGGAAGTCTTCCATTTGTCTTGTTCCTTGATGCATACCTGGTGGTATCTTGATTTGAGATTCAACTTAGTGAAATATTTTCCATGTTGCAGATGATATAATAGAGAATTAATCATTGGCAGAGGGTATGGAATTTTGAGTGTAATCATGTTCAATGCTCTATAGTTGATACACATTAAACAAGTACCATCCTTCTTTGGTATAATTATGATAGGTGACACACAAGGTGAGGTGATTTTTCAAATCACACCATGCTCCAACAACTGGTGTAGCTATTTCTTCACTTCATTTGCTGCTAGAATGGAATGTCTTTACATTCAAATATTTGGCAATCAAGAGTCCGGAAATAAATGTATTTCATGCTTCACTTCCCTCTTGGGTGGTATTGTTTTAGGCTCCTAGAACACTCTATTGTATTCATGTAGAAAATCCTCCAAATGATCTTTATGCTCTTTAGTAAACCCCTCTAAAGACACATTTACTCTTATTTCTTACTGGAGCTAATCAACTTATTGTCTTGGTTGGCGCTTACTAGTGAGATCTTTGAATTTTATTTATGCACATTGAATATGTAGGTGTTACATGTCAAAATTCCTCACTTCAATAATGTCACATTCTCATTGGCTTAAGTGTCGCACTGTTGTCGCAAGTGTCGCATTCTTGTCATGTAATTTTCGCATCACGAACAACAACATGAAAACACTTGAAACAACATGTTAAACATCATGGAAGAAGAAGTCCCATCATTTGATAGTCGAAGCAAAGTGTTTTTCTATGAGAATTGGTCATCTTGACGACTCTTGGAAGATCGATGCTCCCCTGCTCATATGCAGGGAGTGCTAGCGCTCCTTTCCTATCTCTAAGGGAGTGTTGTAGCTGTCTATGTCCCATTACAAGGGAGCGTTGAATTAGTTGAGAAAATATTGGGAAGAAATCCCCTTTTTCTCTAAGGAAACCTATGGATGATTCGAGTTGGTTTGGCTCAAATCTAACCCTTAGGCTGCATCTAAGGGAGATATCACAACTGAAGGATTCATATCCTCAACTAATCCCAAATATAACCTAGGTGGTTAAGCCTCTCAATGCCTATAAATGGGGACATTCTCATGGTGAACAAGGGGGAAAATAATCAACAAAAGAATTGTCATTCTGATTATGGATCTTTCGAGCAAGGGGTTGGACGAAGAGGACTTGGAGAGGCTATTGCAACACCATCCATGATTGTAAGTATATATACATAAATTTATCATCGATATTACTTGACATATTCTCTAAAATCTTGTGTATTATTGCATGTGCTTGTCGATCTTAATAGATGAATTTTATTAGTCTAATCTTGTAGAGTAGGAGTTCCTTGTCTTTTTGTTGTTCCTTTGCATTGCAGGTATTGAGTAGTGCTGAATAGTTTGGAGATCAAGATCATATTAGGAACTGTGAGGATGAAATACGAAATAAGGTGCATCACACTTTCTTCCATATCTTTCTCTTGATTATTTTAATCGAATTCAAAGGGATGTTAGTGTCCATTTGTATGATTTTGGTCTTGATATTAGGGGTCTAGAATCCAAGGGAGAATTCCAGTGATGATTTTAAGGATGGAAATTTCTTTTAAAATGTAGAAACCTTGGTGAATCTTACTAATCCCTCATATGACAACTATAAATGTTTGGCGATATGTTTGTAAAAATATTCAAATTTCTAAAGGATTTTATATAGTTTGTATAAACTTTTGGTGATTTTTAAGGTAAAATAATTTTATCCTATAGAATTTGGGCAAATCATTTTTAGAATAGTGAATATTTTTTTGGGAAAAACCATGGAAAATTAGCCCATGAGCGAAATTTAGCCCCTAAAATCATCCATGGAGAATTCACCTATCCATAGGGGAATTACTCCATAACATAAATTGGCGACTCCACTGGGGAACAAAACCTTCAGTTTTGGTTATTTCCTTGAGTTTTCCTTTCCTTTTTGTTATATTTAGATCTTGTTTTCTAATCTTCTTTCATCCATACATATTTTTCATCCTGGATAAAGTTGTCTTATAGAGCCTCTAGTCAAATTCTCCTGAGTTTTTATTTTTTCTGGGTTTTTTAAACTTGTCTCATGATTAGTGCCCTCTCCAATTGTAAGTCAAAGTGTTGGATGCTTGATCGAAACTCCCATAGAGTGTATTAGAGAGTGTTGTAGTGCTATGATTTTGTTACTATGAGAGCGTCAGTTTTTTCTTACTTTGGAAATTTGATGACTATTTGTTTGTTGGGAATATTCATTTGGTATATTTCTTTGACTTAGATCATGTTCTACGAGATCTTACTCTTTGTTTGACTCAATCTTTTCTTTTTTCGATTCTTTTGTCTTAATTGAGTTTTTGGTGCTTTTTCTTATTGCAAAATTAACCATTTTTCGTCGATCTTGGTTTCTCTTTACTTCTTTTTTCAATTATCTGATTGATTGGATATTTTTAGGAAATCCATTGATCTTAGCATTGTTTAATTTGTCTGTGATCTATTACTCAATTCCAGAAGACTATTAAGTGTGATTGTTTCTTTTTGGTGTTTTTCTTTTAGTAAATATTGTGTTCTTATTTTAGTCTCATATTGTTGAGAGTGTCTTTGTTTGTGTACTTTTTCTCCTTCTTTTCCAAAGAATCATAGTAGTGAAGTATTTTTCATTATTAGTGAAATAAAGAAGCATTAGACGAAGTTTTCAGTTTACATTTGCACTCAAACAAAGAAATACTTTTGCACTGGTTTTTGGATTTTGGAAAGGTTTTCTTTTTAATTTGGCAATGTTTGGATTATTTTTGAGAATGAAATCACATAAAATTTTGCATTCTTAAGTTCTTGTTAGTGAACGAAAAAATAAACTCTTCTCCTTCCCATAGATACAAGTTCATTGAACATAAATTTTTTGCATCTCATTCTTTTCATCTTCTTTTGGAGTCAAGTATCAAACATCATCAAGTTTCACTACCATCCACCTTTGTGTAATGAACAACCATTAAAATAAACACTAATTAAAATCAATCTAGAAACTTTTATTTTTTAAGATCATTACACCCACAATAGACTAGAACTAGTGCTTTGGAATAGGTTGTGAGAATAATCCTTCAAAGCATTCAAGACGAACTTAGAATCTTCTGATAGGGAGAGTGAATCCAATTTTCATATAAGCATAGTTTGGATCCCCCTCTCACACAGGGGTTATGCATGAGCTTTCGTTTGGGAGAGAGACAAAGATTATCCCTTTGAGGCTTGACAGTTTGTAGTAGTACGATTGTATATTGGGGGTTCTTATTTAGGCTTAATTGTTTTCATTTGGTCTCAGAGATTCGCAAATTATGAATTTGTCTGGGGTTCTCTGGAGTTTACCAGTCTATTTGTCCTTAGTTATCTTGAAGAATTTTGGACTTGATATATTGCCCATAAGTTTGAACTTGACTCTTGACTGTACCCACCCAAAAGTTGATTGCAATTTGGTATCCTTAGTAGCCAAAATATTTAGGGTCCTTATATGAGGTGACATTGAATAGAAGTCTTCGATGTACTTGGAACAAACATTGGTCAAACTCACTCAGGCTCCTTGGAGGGTAACCCATGGGTAAAACCATGAGAGAACTTGCGCCAAGGTGTAAGTCTGTTAAGAAGGTCACCAACGTAACTGATCCACCTGCTCATATCCTATCCCCTTCTCAATTTGATCATGTGATGTTGTATTTCATCTCCAACTGGTACGTTCACTGACAGAAGGCATTGTTTGCATGTTGGTTTTCTAGATTTTTTAGCATATGTTGTTTCTTTACTATAGTTGTCCTTCAAAATATAGACTGCAGATGATAAAGGTCTTCATAGATCACATAGGATGAAAGGGTTTCCTCTAGAAGGATATGAACCCCTTCCTTCCAACTCACCAGAAGACATTTACCATAAACAGGTTGACAACCATTAAGAAGCTGGGAGTGCTGCTAGTCCTTTGCTAGAAAATCCTGAGAGAGCCCTTGGTATGGTTGAGGAAGGTTCAACCCCTCCAGTTAACCTAGATTTGCAAGTTCCTCTCGAGCCACTCCTTCATTTGGACTCCTTAGGTAACATTATAGAATAATATTACCCTCACTTTCCATCAAGGCCATATACTGAGTCAAATATGTAACCCACACAACCAAATTTTAATGATGAATACACTACCCCTGTCCATTCTACTGAAATGGTAAACCCACAACAAACACCTGTTCGTTCTATATGGATAACTCCATTGGGATGTGACAATTATGAAAAAAATATTTTTATCCGACCACTTTTAGACCCTCCTTCCTACATTGGTGCTCACGTAGGATTATTAAGTCAAAACATCCACCATCCCATAAAAAAAAAGTCAATATTGCTACCACTTTAGTACAAGTTCAAAGAAACACTGGAATTGTGTTACCCAGTCATGTGCAAAGAACCTTGATGATTACTCCTACCATACCTCTTCAATCGACAATTTATTACACTCCCTAAAATCATTTGGGGACACCCTCACATGATAGAATTCAAAACCCTGCCACCCAACAAAACCCAACTGCGGGACAAATCCCGATTGGGGGGGAACCTCCCTTTGGTGGACACATCCCCATCGGGGGGCAACCGTCCCTCCACACACCAGTGCCGACTAGGGGGAAACCCCCTTTGACTAGTCAAACCCCATTTGTTACCCAACCGATGGCAGGGGGACCACCTTCATTCAGAGGAAATCCCCCAGTCCTGGTGTAGTAGCCATAAAAATACAAAATTTAATTTAATTTAGCATATAATTCTTTCTCATACAAAAATCATTCAATCACTAACATGTGAGCATATGATATTCGACAAAAATTAAAATTTTATCCACATCATAAGAATTACTTAACAGAATAAATAAATTACCTCTCCCTGATGCCGATCTGGTTGTTCATTGCTGAAAATGTGTCAAACACTGCCCAAAACCATGTTTCCACCCTACCAACTAGGACAACTTCCTAGCTCTAGGATACCATATGGATATCCTGGCCCCCGTGCCCAAAACCTCCAACAAACCAGTGCCCCTGTACTGATCCTTTCCCGACTCCCCAACACAAACTCTCTCCAGCAAATCCCCCAAATCCAAGAGAAGTCTCCCCCCAAAATCCAAGTAGAATGATAATCCCCTCTTTCCGTAAGCCTCCTCCGATCATATTCCTCCTTCACCACCCTTTCTCCTCATTTATTTCCTTACCTACACATTTATTATCTTATCCCCTTATTAATGCTTTATCCTATTATTAATGGTCCTTATCCTTATTTATTAATGCTTCTTATCCCCTAGTATATGTAGATCATTTAATTAAACAATATAATTTATTAACCCTCTTAAATTTATTACCCTGTTCATTCAATGCGATAGGTAATTAATTAATTAATTAATTAATCAAAATTATAACCATTAATTAATTAATTAATATTTAATTAATATCATTATACCATTCTTTGTTTAGTTAATAACATGTTAGGAAAAATTAATTACCTAATAAATTTTTACTTAATAATCCCTAAGCATATATTCAACTAGGGTTGTTACATACACCCACCCTTCAGGAAACTTTGTCCCGAAGTTAAGGTATCTTATGGTACAAAGGAAAAAAAACATGGTTCACACATTCATAAAAATTAATTGACATTATCAATAAGCAAGTCAATAAAACTCATACATACTAGTTTATATGTACAAGAAATGCATGTGTAGCTAGTACATACAAGTCTTGTGCATGTACTAATAATCAAAACTATCATCCTTTAGTAATTTATGTATGCATCCAATCCAGTCAGCAAGACTAGTCTTTTATAAAAGACAACAAACCAATCAATTGTTTGAGAAATCCTTTAATTACTATTATCCAGTTCAACAATTTTTTATTTAGACAACTGTGGTTTAGTTACGTAATTATGAATATTCATATTTACACGTTTCTTTTCTTTTTTTTTGAAGGGAAAACATTAAATTCTACCACAAGACAGATCTCCATACCTTCTCAACTATTACTACTCATCTTTCCTCCCGAACCTACTTCCATCTCCATTCCTATCCTTCCTCTTCTAAACTATATTGGAGTGTCAACTATATTGACCTAACTCCAAATAGAACCCGTAAGCAGAAGTGTTGCTATCTCGACCAAGCTTCCCTAGAAGGCATTTGACAGTCATCATCACACGTCTTGGGGAGCATGAACTAACACCGTCCTCCCATGACTTCAGGTTTCATAGGATACACGGTGGGACCTGCCTCCACCCCTCCTAATCATAACTAGGGTCCACACCCTACAATGGAATAGTGTAATGACTTAAAATAAAAATTAGAAATAATATCATTTCAATTGCACAAATAGATTAATCACCATAACATATAATTTAATTGGGCTAAACATATTAGCTTACGGACAGCCTCATAATACATCATATTCCTTAAATTTCATAAAACAAATTCATAAATTAACATACCTGGGTCTGATGCTAACCCTCCGCTTTCCACTTGCCTTGTTGACCGCTGTTGAACTATGTAAACACTGCCCAAACCTTGTTCCACCCTGCCAACTAGAACAACTTCCTAGCTCCAGGATATCATATGGATATCCTGGCCTCCGTGCCCAAAACCCCCAGCAAACCGATGCCCCCTGAACTAATCCTCCTGACTCCAGAACTCAACTCCCCTCTCTCTGCAAATACAAGAGCCCCAAAGAAAAATCATAATCCCCCATAGAATCCTCCCCTTCTTTCATAACCTCCCTGCTCATATCCTCCTTCACCGCCCTTTCCCCCCATTTACTTCCTTACCTACACATATTTAATGCCCCTTATCCTTTCATTTACTATTTTATCCTTTCGTAATTAATATCTTATCCCTTTCCGTGTACGTAACCTTTTTAATTTAAAAAATATAACTTATTCATCTTTTAAATTTAATACTCATGTTATTGAATGTAATAGGTAGTTAATTAATTAATCAAAATTATAACCTTTAATTAATAAATAAATACTTCATTAATATCATTAGATCAATCTTTGTTTAGTTATTAACATGGTAGGCAAAATTAATTACTTAATAAATCTTTTACTTAATAATCCCTTAAGTATATATTCTACTAGGGTTGTTACATACACCCACCCTTCAGGAAACTTCATCCCGAAGTTAACGTATCTTATGGTACAAGGAAAAGAAACATGGTTCACACATTCATAACAATTAACCGACATTATCAGTAAGTAAGTCAAGAAAACTCATACATACTAGTTTATATGTACAAGAAATGCATGTGTAGCTAGTACATACAAATCTCGTGCATGTACTAATAATCAAAACTGTCATTCTTTAGTAATTTATGAATGCATCCAATCCAGTCAGCAAGACTAGTCTTTTATAAAAGACAACAAACCAATCAATTGTTTGAGAAATCCTTTAATTACTATTATCCGATTCAACAATGTTATTTTAAACAACTGTGGTTTAGTTACGAAATTATGAATATTCATATATACACATTTCTCTTATTTTTTTTTTTGAAGGGAAAACATTAAATACCACCACAAGACATATCTCCATACCTTCTCAACTATTACTACTCATCCTTCCTCCCTAACCTACTTCCATATCCATTCCTATCCTTCCTCTGCTAGACTATCTTGGAGCGTCAACTATATTGACCTAACTCCAAATAGAACCCATAAGAGGAAGTGTCACTATCTCGACCAAGCTTCCTAGCAGGCATTTGACAGCCATCATCACACGTCTTGGGGAGTGTGAACTAACACCGTCCTCCAATGACTTCAGGTTTCAGAGGATACACGGTGGGAAATGCCTCCACCCCTCCTAACAGGACTAGGGTCCACACCCTACAATGGAATACACGGTGGCACTGTGTTGCTGGGGGTTTTATCATCGTTTATTCGATTTTGGGAAGTGTCCTC
Organism: Picea engelmannii; assembly: GCA_009831015.1. Taxonomy (NCBI): domain Eukaryota; kingdom Viridiplantae; phylum Streptophyta; class Pinopsida; order Pinales; family Pinaceae; genus Picea; species Picea engelmannii. The sequence goes on along the minus strand of ML780323.1, from coordinate 207,181 downwards.
ACCTGAAATCATGCACTGGTCCACATATCATAGCAATGCATCCAAACCAATATAAATTCCGCATACAATATTCATACCATAATGTTTCTTGGTTAGTGGTCCTGATATCCACTTTCATCATCATTATACCTTGGCTATTTCATAGCCCATAACCTGCAGATTAGTCTGTAACATAAACTCATACATTTCTATGCATTATCATCATTTCAATTTGGTATCCCTGTACCAATAAATTAACATCAAAGTTTTCCAGATAGAATTAGATCTCATAATATCCCATAATTCAATTTCGACATCCATTCATAAGATTATCATTTACCCAAAATAGATTGCATCATATCCAACATCATCCTAATAGCATTTAAACATTCATTAAATTCACATTCCCACAATACGTCGCATCATATACATCATCATCAATAACATTTAAACATTCGCAAAATTTACATTCACATAATAGATCACATTACCTACATCATCATCAATAACATTTGATCATACATAAAAGTTCATAGAATTAAAGTTTAGGTGTATCACTTAATAGTTTCATTATGACTAGAAAATAAAGTATATAGACCTCAGGTAATTCTGGTTGTCTAAGTCAAAAGGTGGTGTTACATACACCCGACCTTCGAGAAACATGTTCTTGAGGTGGTCAAAAAAGTGAGGGATAGTCTCGCCGTAGTGTCTCAGCATCTTCCCAAGTAGCAGATCCTGGACTATACTTGTCCCACTGGAACTTGGTCTACCAGACGGTTCCTGAGCTGTCGGACTCTACGGTCCAATATGCGTAACGGTTCTACCGTGAGGGTTCCCACGTTCGATACCTGCAATTCCTTCCAATTTAGTTTATGTGATTCATCAGCAATATAATGACGTAAAACATATACATGAAATACATTATGGGTTTTATGCAAGTGGGGTGGCAGTACGAGATGATATGAAACGGGTCCAATTTTCTCTTGGATCCTGAATGGTCCTATAAATCAAAGTGATAACTTTGTCCCCTTCCCGAAACGTATGGTACTCTTATTAGGCCCGATACGAATAAAAACCTGGTCTCCCACTTCATAACTTCGGTCGGTTCTGTGTGCATCTGCATAGATTTTATGCCTATCCTGTGCTTCCTTTAGTCTCTACCTAATCTGAATCACCTGTTCCTCCATTTCTTGAATCAATTCTGGCCCAACGGTTACTTGGTCTTCTATTCTATCCCAACTCAGTGGCGTTCTGCATGGCCTCCCATACAAAGCTTCGTAGGGTGGCATTCCAATGGAACTATGATAACTGTTATTGTAGGCAAACTCTACCAAAGGTAGGTACTTCTCCCACTGGGTTTGATTATCCATTACATACATCCTAAGAATGTCTTCCATGACCTGATTTACTCTCTTAGTTTTCCCATCTGTTTCAGGATGATAAGTTGTTCTTAAGTTCAATTGAGTCCCCAACGTTGACTGTAAACTTGTCCAAAACCTAGAAGTGAATCTGGAATCCCTATCTGAAATGATCTTCTTAGGTATCCCATGCAAACGGATAACCTCGCTTACAAACAAACGTGCCACATCAGTGACATTTTAAGTGTCTCTAACCGGAATAAAATGAGCACTCTTGGTTAACTTATCCACTATCACAAGAATGACATTGTGTCTATGATATGTGAGCGGCAACCCCACAACAAAATCCAAAGAGATGACTTCCCATTTGGACATAGGAACATCATGTGGTTGTAGGAGGCCTTCCCGGTGATTGTGGGCGGCTTTCACTTGTTGACACTCCAGGAATTTGGCGACGAAATGGAATACATCGCGCCTCATGCGTACTCAGAAGAAGAGCTTCCTCATATCTGTGTACATCTTCTTCACACCCGGATGCACACAATAAAGTGCTCTATGGGCTTCCTTTAGTATGATGCTTTGAATATCCCCATTCTCAGGGATGTACATCCTTCCTCAATATCTTAACAGTCCGTCTGTTTCCAGACTATATCCTTCGTACTTTGGATCTAACTGCCTCTTGCTCTGGAGGTTTGAAGTAACCTTTAAATACCAACTGTCTCGTTGGAGTTGTGTCAACACATGTTCCCTCATACTGAACTTTAAGGTTACCAAGGAGAAGATACGTGGTCTCCTACTCAAGGCATCTGCGACCACATTTTCCTTTCCCTTGATGTACGAAATACCAAAATCGTACTCACTCATAAATTCGCTCCATCTCCTTTGCTTGGCATTCAGATCTCTTTGAGTGAAGAGATGTTTTAAACTTTGATGGTCTGTTTTGAGCTCAAATTTTCACCCCACAAGATAGTGCCTCCAAAGTTTCAGAGCTAGCATTACAGCTTCCAACTCTAAATCAAGAGTCACGTATACCTCCTCATGTTTCTTCAACTTCCTTGACACATAAGCTATCACTCCTCCATCCTGCATTAGCGCGGACCCCAACCATTGCTTTGAGGCATCTGTGCAGACTGTGAAGTCCTTTTCCATATCTGACACTCGTAGAATTGGCACACTAGTTAGTAACCTCTTAAGCTCAATGAATGCACCATCACACTCTTCTGTCCCTTCATACCTGACCCCCTTGCATTGCAAGGTGGTGATGGGTTTCACTATTTTTGAGAATCCTTCTACAAATATCTGGTAATAACCTACTATCCCCATGAAGCTCCTCACCTCATGGGAATTTTTTGGCACTGGCCATTCCATAATGGCCTTTACCTTTTCTAGGTCCACAAAGATTCCTTCGCCAGAAATGATATGACCCAAATAGTGGATCTCTTTCTGGAAGAAGGAACACTTCGACAACTTCCCATACAATTTGTTCTCTCTAAGGAAGGACAACACTATTCGCAAGTGTTCCTCATGTTCTCTTTCATTCTTGGAATAGATGAGGATGTCATCTAAAAAGACTTGTACAAAATGGTCTAAGTACTTCCGAAATACGCCGTTCATGAGGCTCATGAATACTGCTGGCGCATTGGTCAATCCAAAAGGTACTACAACTAACTCGTAATGTCCAAACCAAGTTCGAAAGGTAGTTTTTGGGATATCACCTTCCTTAATCCTTAACTGATGGTACCCTGATCGCAAATCAATCTTTGAGAATACCACTGCTCCTTTCATCTGATCGAAGAGGTCATCTATTAGTGGCATTGGGTACCTATTTTTCACTGTAGCACGGTTCAAGTCCCTGTAGTCTATACACAGTCGTAAGGATTCATCCTTATTCTTTACAAAAATTACCGGTGTGCCCCAAGGTGAGACACTGGGCCTTATTAGCCCTAAGTCTAGTAACTCCTTCAACTTCATTTGCAATTCACAAAGTTTTGGCGTTGTCATCCGATACGGAGTCTTGGATATTGGTTTTGCACCAGGTTTTAGCTCAATAGTAAAATCAAGCTCCCTCTCAGGACATAACCCTGGTAACTCATTCGGAAAAACATCCTGAAATTATGACAATACCGAGTACTGATCCAATGAGGGTCCCTTCCTTTCATTCACTTCTTCCACTACAAACAATTGGCACCCTTGCCTCAAGCATCGATTAACCTTCATAGTTGATTTAAAGCATAACGACACTTTTCTTTGTACACCCTAGATCTCTACTAGTCTTCCTTCATCATAAACACAAAGCACCCTCTTTGTGAAACAATCTACCAAATATCGATGAGCTGTTAACCAATCCATTCCAATGATTAGGTCATATTCCCCAAGAGAAGTGACATATACCTTCAACCTGGTAGTGCACACTCCCAGGTCTATTATACAATTACCGACATTAGGTCCTATCACTTGTTTTTCTCCCGAAGAAATCTCGACTTGTTTAAAGTCATCGTTCTCGTAGGCTGCCAACCCACTCTTTTCTAATGCAGATGGTGAAATGAAACTATTTGTCGCACCAAAATCAAACAAAATCTTAACATTGATATGACTTAGCGTACTTGATGACTCCACCACCCTGGATTGATGTTCGGCCTGGCGATTATTAACTGCTGCGTAAATATGGTGGTTGCTACTTGCTCTCCCCATCGGTTCCTTTCCTTCTCTATGAACGAACCCTAATTGTAGCTCTGGGCAGTCACACTGGTAATGGGGTCCTCCACACCCCCAACAGGTAACACAAGATTGAACCTGTGCACTGTTATGTGACTGCCTCTGAAATGAGTTCCTTCCCCTGGAACCCCTACCCCTACTCGTTGTTCCCTGAGATGGTCGTGGACCTGTCTGCATCATTGGAGATGAATGAGATGCTGCACTTGCTACCATTTAAATCCCTGCAGCTAATGTCCTTAGCGCGACTCTGTTACCATATGGCCATGGCCTTGAACCCCCTCCCCTAGGAAATGTCCTTGGGGCCTTTCCTACGAATCCAGGGTGATGCGAAAATGTAGGTCTTGTACCCCCGGTTAAGTTCATGTGTTCTTCCACATAACACACATTTTCCACCGCTTCTTCTACTGAAGACGGTTTCCACATCCGCACCATAGCTCTTATCTTAGGGTTCAATCCATAGATGAAGCGCTCTGCCTGTCATTGGTCATTGTCCATATACGAAACATATTTGACCAGTTCCATAAATCTGATCTCATATTCTTCTACAGTTCTGTTTCCCTGTACTAAGGCATGAAATGCCCCTACCTATTGTTCCTCGTTGTATGCTGGTAGATATTTCCTTCGAAACCTCTCCTCGAAAAGTTCCCAAGATACTATGTCTAGGGTAAGGTGTAGTTGTCTTTCCAGGTTTCCCCACCAGTTCAAGGCGCTGTCTCGTAACTGAAAAATTGTGATCTTTGCCTTTGAGTTGGACGCATAGTCCCTTAAGGAAAAACACCTTGTCATGCCTTCCAAGCATGCTTCCGCGCATTCACTGGCGCGACCCCCGAAAAACTCTGAAAGTTTGATCTTCTGCAATTCTCGTGTGATGTCTTCAGGTGGAGTTCCTCCCCCTGAATCCCTTGACGCTTCTAGATTACCCATTCCAGACGGTGGGGGTTCCACTTCAGTCGCTGCCGATTGTCGCCCCTTTAAAGTCTCATTAATGGATTCCAATGAGCATAGTATGAGGGCTAGTTCGGGTGATGGTGGTGGTGGCACTGGCGGTGTTGGTAGTGCTTGCGACGACTCTCCCCTGCCTTGGCTCCCTCGAGTCCTGACCATCCTGTATGCTTTAACCTGCATCAACCAAGTTGTCAGAGTGAGTTTGAGGATGTTTCAAATTGGTGCTACTCAAACTAGAAATAGGGTTAGGCGTAATTTTTCTTTACTTGTCTGTAAACAGACATTACTCCTTTAGGGGATTGGCTAGGTTAGGATTAGGATTAAGCGTCTAAGCTTGATTTCTTCGCTCCTATGAAAAAGCTATTGGTTCCCTTTCCCTATAGCTACGCTAGTATTGCGCCATACTCGCCAATTCCTATGCTTACCCTCCTAGTGCATATGACACCTCCTCCCCGCCTGTCCCAGTCTAATTCCTTTTAACTTTTCGCTTACGACTAAATATCCTCCGGTGCCTAGCTCAGAGCTTTTCCTTGGCGTGTAGTGTTGGCGTTGTCAAATGCTGCATTGAGATTTAGCGTTGACTTGACTGGTGGAATGGAGTGGAGGGACTTGGTGCTTGGCTCGATGAGTTGTGTGTAAGGTCTCATGAGCCTAATGCTTGGATAATTGAATATTATTCTTCAGGCTAGTACCTTGCTATTATTGATAATTAAACTATTTATATGCGAATTTATTTGTAAAAGTGATATGTGTGGTGCATTGGTGTTATTTCTCTTCTCAAGGCACTTCGCTTGGTGGGGGTCGCGGGTTCAAAACCCTTTAATTTAGTGAAAGAAAAAAAAAATTGTTTTACTCATTATAAAAAAAGTCAAAATACCCAATTAATTAAATTAAATTAAATTAATTAAATTATAAATTAAATTAAGTTAAATTAATTAATTTTTAAACTGATTTAAGACAATTTACTTAAGAATTTAAAATTAAAATAAATAATTTTTGAAACCTTATTTTAAAATAATTATAATTAAAATAAAATAAAAATTTAAACAATTAATTTATTACAATTAAAAAAAAAAAAAAAAGTTACTCGTGAAATACTATACATATAGAAATCGGCATTGTGGGTCCTCACATGAGGCCCACGTGCCCCCTCCTATAGGTTCTCATCCCTTTCGAGACTCCTCTTCGTGGCCTCGTGTGCACTGGTGCATTGCGCTCGTAATTACGTATGGCAGGTGCACTCCCTTGTCTGGTTCTCCCAAATCATTGTAAGGACTTTCCTTTCACAAACCCACATAGAACACATCGCTTGTAGTGGCTTGTTAGATCAATTCTTGGGCCTTTCAATTCGGTAAAATGAAAGGGAGATCTCGCTAGAATCATGGAATTGAACTTCACATACAGGTGATTGAATCCTGGACAGTACAGGACAATGTCTCACGCTTTGCGAATCACAGTGTCTTTGTTGCTGATTTTGTATGGCATCACATTCATGGACGGGTTAAAGGTGTCGTTTCAGCCAAAAGATATATTTCCAGCTCTACCTCGACAGGTCGCTTGGCCTCTACTCGATTCCATGCACAACGTCGTCGGCGTGCTGGTTTACCTGCGCGGGTGATCCTATAGGGGATTTTTCGGAGTAAAAGGATGGGGTCTGGAGAGAAACAAAAAGGGGACAAGTGAAGCAATGGATCGAGAGAAGAACAAAAGGTATGCTTGAAGAATTCCCCAACCCCCCAAGTAACTGGTCAAGGCAGTCTCTCTTTCGGGAAAAATGAGAACTATGTCAATGTGGCTCACTCGAATCACATGGCACAGGAGCTAATACCATTGAAGAATGACGCAGATCCTAATGCCATAGAAGGCCAATATAATTTAAAATATAGGTAATGGGAGCTTGGTTTAATTAGTTTAGTTATAGATAGAAAACTAGATAATGCCCATATATTGTAACCTATAACCAAGTAAGATCAACTTACTCAATTAGCTATGTGTAATCAACAAGCCATATGGGTAATGGTTTTACGTTACGCCATCGATTTGCTGCCTTTGTTCATCGGAGCACCTGGCGTCAATAATTCAGTAGAGTGGAAAGGAGCATGTTTCTACAAGAACGAGGCTTGGATGGATTTCACCACAAGTAACGACAGCGAGCTTGGTGGTGGGGTTCTTCATATTGAGGTCTTCACTTTCGCCTGCTTTCATTCTATAAATTTTTCACGTCTTTTTGAAAAAAAAACCATAAATACTGTTGAATCTTGAGCTATCTGGACATGAAACATAGGGCTTTTCATGCTTTTTTATTTGTTTTCAGATTACACGATAGACTAGATACGGGTCTCGAACGATATCTTAAAGAATGGAAACAACATGCTTTATAAATAGTTGAAGGAAATGCTGTTGAGTTTTGAGCTATTGAGACAAGGAGCGTACAACTAGGTTTACGTGAAGTTATTACCAAATAGAAAAAATAGTGGAGAGTAGCCGATTTATGCTCCGAGAAGATTCTCCGTGTGTTCTTTTTGGGTAGATTTAGAACCACTCCGAACCCGTAGATGAATCAAGATAACTTCAATTTTAAATAAATCTGTTAATTTCCCCCTTTTTCCTCATCTATTAATAAAATTTAAGTAATTTCTTATCAAATATTGCAAGAATTTGTACAGACAGCGTGGTTGTTGCCACACTAGAGTCTAGGTCATGACAAAGCCTAGATTAATGATGTTTTGTTGAGTTAATGGTTAGTGAGTGGCTTCATAATTTGCCAAACTGGATGACAACAAATAGAAAATATAGACTTCAATTTTTTTTCAATTTGGTTTATTAATGTTAATCACAGAAGTGACACATATACCTGGGATGTAGACGAGTTAGAAAAGTTAAAACATAGAGTGAGCTAACCCTTTACCTGAACGTTGGAACACCTATGGGCCATCTCGATAGAAATTACTTCACACTAACTCATTTAAGGAAATGTGCCTAGACACATCTTGGGTTATATGAATAAAAGGGCCTTTATATTTAACTTAGGATTCAGGTATACAGGCGCAAGGGGATCTTGAATCAATTCCCTCTTTTCCAGTAGCTAGTTTAGATATGGCAAGTGGTTCGAGTCAAGTGCCAGTTAAATAACCAATTATTGGCAAGAGTCACAAATATGAAGTAAACGACTCGGTCTCTTCTTTCTTCCTCTTACTACTCCTTGCCTCTTCTGGAAAGTGACTTTGACCAAATTGAGTATCTTGTAGTATAGGGGAAGGAAACGCTCTCGCAGTAGTTGTTCTGTAAGGGATTTCATTAGCATGATAAGGCTGTGAAAGGGTATTGAGATAAGAATGATTATACAGGGCAACTATAGGGCTTATAGAGAATGAGAGGGGCTCACTTGACATAAAAAAAAAAAATAAGACATCACCCACGCTAATGCAGTACTGGTAATCAGAAAATGTTACACAGAAGAATTTTAAAAATCTTTGTAAACTAAAGGGTGCCGGGACTCAGATAATTAAGTCAAGATGGGTCAGGAATGGATAAAACCAACAAGTAAAAAAAACTGGCAGAAAAAATACAGGCATAAAAGAAAAATGCAATAAACGAAAATCAAGACCAAAACATTTCAGTAAACAAATGGGGTGATATAATTACAAAATTTAACTCTTTCTAGTCTTATAATGAATATTCATTTAGCGCAGCACATGCCAGGGATCTAGCAGATTTCACCTACCCTCACTGGCCTGATGTTAAGGGGAATTCTGAATTAAAACTGACTATCATGGCAGTAACAAAATAACAAATTGTAAATCTCTTATTCAGAGGAGTATGAAAATCAAGGCCAAAATATTTCAGTAAAACAAATAAGGTGATATAATAACAAAATTTGTATCTAGTTTAGTAATTTACTGGTTTGCACTCATTTTAGTGTTTTTTTTTTCAAGCAAATTTTGTCATTGTTTTTGCCGGTTTAAATAAATTTCTTTTACATATGCCTATTTATATGCCTTTTTCTTTAATTATATATTGATCTGCATATAATAGATATTAGTGGGTTTGGCTTGCAGGAGGTGGAGCTAGAGCTAGAGCTTGGCCCTTCAGGCCCAGATTTCAAACAAATTGCTCTGATACCATGTGTAATGACTTAAAATAAAAATTAGATATAAATCATTTCAATTGCACAAATAGATTAATCACCAGAACATATAATTTAATTGGGCTAAACATATTAGCTTACAGACAGCCTCATAATACATCATATTCCTTAAATTTCATAAAACAAATTCATAAATTAACATACCTATGTCTGATGCTAACCCTCCGCTTTCCACTTGCCTTGTTGACCACTGTTGAACTGTGTAAACACTGCCCAAGCCTTGTTCCACCCTGCCAACTAGGACAACTTCCTAGCTCCAGGATATCATATGGATATCCTAGCCCCCATGCCCAAAAACCCCAACAAACCGGTGCCCCTTGAACTAATCCTCTCGACTCCAGAACTCAACTCCCCTCTCTCTGCAAATCCAAGAGCCCCAAAGAAAAATCATAATCCCCCGTATAATCCTCCCCTTCCTTCATAACCTCCCTGCTCATATCCTCCTTCACCGCCCTTTCCCCCCATTTACTTCCTTACCTACACATAGTTAATGCCCCTTATCCTTTCATTTATTATTTTATCCTTTCATAATTAATATCTTAGCCCTTTCCGTGTACGTAACCTTTTTAATTTAAACAATATAACTTATTAATCTTTTAAATTTAATACTCATGTTATTGAATGTAATAGGTTGTTAATTAATTAATTAATTAATTAAAATTATAACCTTTCATTAATTAATAAATACTTAATTAATATCATTAGATCAATCTTTGTTTAGTTATTAACATGGTAGGCAAAATTAATTACCTAATAAATCTTTTACTTAATAATCCCTTGAGTATATATTCTACTAGGGTTGTTACAAATATATAGTGGCACCGTGTTGCTGGGGGTTTTGTCATCGTTTATTTGGTTTTGGGCAGTGTCATCACCTGAAATCCCGCACTGGTCTACATATCATAGCAATGCATCCAAACCAATATAAATTCCACATACAATATTCATACCATAATGTTTCTCGATTAGTGGTCCTGATATCCACTTTCATCATCATTATCCCTTGGCTATTTCATAGCCCATAACCTGTAGATTAGTCTGTAACACAAACTCATACATTTCTATGCATTATCATCATGTAATTTCATCCAATCATCATTTCAATTCGGTATCCGTGTACCAACAACTTAACATCAAAGTTTTCAAGTTAGAAATAGATCTCATAATATCCCATAATTCAATTTCGACACCCATTCATAAGATTATCATTTACCCAAAATAGATTGCATCATATCCAACATCATCCTAATAGCATTTAAACATTCATTAAATTCACATTCTCACAATATGTCGCATCATATACATCATCATCAATAACATTTAAACATTCGTAAAATTTACATTCACATAATAGATCGCATTACATACATCATCATCAATAACATTTAATCATTCATAAAGGTTCATACATATAAAGTTTAAGTGTATCACTTAATAGTTTCATTGTGACTAGAAAATAAAGTATATAGGCCTCAGGTAATCCTGGTTGTCTAAGTCAAAAGGTGGCGTTGCATACATCCAACCTTCGAGAAACATATTCTCGAGGTGGTCAAAAAAGTGAGGGATAGTCTCGTCATAGTGTCTCGGTGTCTTCCCAAGTAGCAGATCCTGGACTATACTTGTCCCACTGGACCTTAACTTGGTCTACCA
>ML780323.1:145980-195140 GCA_009831015.1 Picea engelmannii | reverse complement strand
TGAGAGAAGGAAATTAGTTTCAATTATTTCTCTGTTTTGAACCAAGGGATTCCTGCAAGGAGTGCAGTGGAATTTGTCCGCAAGGAGTGCGTGACCGCAGGGTTCAGATAGAGATAATTTTTGTTCTAAGCTCTCAAGAGTGTAGATTGGGCACCAAATCCATGAAAGGCATGCGCAGGCTAGACGAGGATTCAGAGTTGCGATTCTGAGTCTAAGGGAATTGGGACTGCTGCTCGAGGTAAGAATGCAGAGTTGAGGAAGCTTCAACACTTAGTCGTGTTCGAAGAGTTGCCGCAGGGAGTGCGTGCACCAAGTCCTCATAATGACTTGTGAAGCGAAGATAAAGCTCAGGAGAGATAGGGCTACAGTTCACGGGAGGAGAATTGCAGAAGTGCTGCGGAACGCCCGAGCGAAGCTCCATAGGTTGGCGAGGGTTGGACAAGTCTTCACGGAGAAAGTGTTTGATTCATTTCGCAAGAAATATCAAAGGAAAGACAGACGGTTGACATCTCCTGGAGAGATTACATGAGAACCCGAGGGCCGTCAGATCTTGCAAAAGTGCACGGAGATTACAGTGCGAGCATTTAAAAGTTTGAGGCTCAGAAGGGAGGAGTGTCGTAAATCTGGGTTCATAGGAATTGTCAGATTTGCACGTGCCATCGTGTTTCAGCACATCACAAGTTGAGGCACCAAGCAGTTGGAACGGAAGTTACGATATCGCGATCCACGATATCCCGAGTTGATCACAACCATTGATCGTGAGGACGCGTGTCGAGAAATCCCAACATATCGGGGTTTGTAGAATCGGGGTTCTCAACAAGTGAGAAAACTTGTAGGTCAGATTTGTGATCCAGGAAATCCTGAAGGCGACGTGGCAGCGTGGGACCCTAGAAGCTAGCGGAGTACAGGTGGCGTTGTATCGGGAAATTGGCACATTGGTGCTCGGAGTTTGGAAATGCAGAGTGTTAATATCGCGAATAGCGATATCCCGATAAGGGAAAACCTTCGATAATAGAAGGGGGAAAGTCAACGCTTGACCCATATCGGGTTTCAGGGATTCGTGAGGCATAAGGTACGCGAGCATAGAATTCGCGATACCGCGAATTCAAATTTTCCGACGGTTAAGGAAGATCAGCGGAGAGTGCTGTGGGTGAAGAATTCCCGTCGGGGAATTAGAGGAGCATTAACGCTCTTCGGGCCAAAGTTTAGAGAAGGTCCTGGTGGGAGCGATCATTCTCCAGGGAATGAAGAACGGTTGCGTCAAGTGGTATTAGAGCTAGATAGTTCTCTATTTTCTGTAGCAGAGAAGGAGAAAGAAGAATTCACCATGCCGCCCAGAAGAGAGAGACAGTCACCTGACCCAGAAGACAGGGAGGTGCGGAGAAGAGGCAGGCCGGCAGGGAATCTAGAAATGGAGCGCCAGATGAGAGACCTCAGAGAAAGGCTTTAGGAGATGGAGACTGCACAAAGACACAGAGTCGGTGCAGGGGATCTTAGTGATTCTGAGGTCGAAGAAGAAGCTGGACATGAAGAAGAGGTCACAACAGAAGATGCATCAACAAAGAGGTTGATCAAAGCTATTTCCAGGATGAGTTCCAAGACCAAAATGGATATCCAGCGTATGAAGGAAGCTTGGATGCAAAAGAGTTGCTAGACTGGATCTGAGCTCTTGACACCTACTTCGACTATGAAGATATCGAAGAGGATAAAAATGTAAGGCATGCTGTTACTAAGTTGAAGGTACATGCAGCATTATGGTTGGACGAGCTACAGGCAGATAGACGTTCCAAAGGTAAACCAAAGATCAAAAGATGGGATAGGATGATCGCAAAGATGAAATCGAAATTCATCCCCAGGGATTACCAGATCACTCTGTTCAGGCAAATGCAGAACCTGAGACAGAAGTTGATGACGGTGAAAGAGTACACCGAAGAGTTTTATAAGCTCAATATCCGAGCAGTTCATCAGGAGAGCGATGATGAAAAGGTGGCGAGGTATCTGAATGGTCTGAGGTATAACATTCAGGATGAATTAAGCATGGTAACCATCCGAACAGTTGAGGATGCATACCAGATGGTTCTGAAAGACGAGGAGAAGCTGAGCCGTAAGCAAGGACAGCGAGGGTGAGGCAGAATTCAGCCCAAAGGTAAAGCAGTTGCCCAGGAGAAATATCAGAAGCCCAAGGAGGAATGGAAGAAACCGCAGGGTAAAGTTGAGAGAGGTGGAACCTCACAACAGAGGCAGCCGTATGTTGAACAGAGAGGACAACAAAACAATTAGCGAGGAGATTATGTTGATGCAAACACACTTCCTCGTACTAGAGGTCGAGGTAGAGGAAGAGGAGGCGTGATCACATGTTTTACATGTGGAAAGAATGGGCACAAGTCCTTTGAGTGTCCAGAGAAGAAGAAGGATGTTGGGGAAACTCACATCACTGAAGCGCAGAGGCGTGATGCTGAGAACGAAGATGCAGACGGCGGGAGATCGTTTGGGATGCATAAAGTCCTTTTAACACCTGAGAAGGAGGTGGAAACCTCAGTGCAGAGATCCAAATTGCTTAGAACAGCTTGCACAGCCAAGGGCTGGAAATGAAAAGTCATTGTGGACAGCGGGAGCACCGATAATCTCGTTTCGACCGAGATGGTGGAGAAATTAGGGCTGGAAACAACTAATCACCCGAGCCCATATAAAGTCTCGTGGCTACAGAAAGGACACCAGGTAAGTGTTACGAAACAATGCTTAGTCGAATTCAAGATAGGAAATTACCATGATCAGATTTTGTGTGATGTTATTCCCATGGATGTCTGTCATATATTGCTGGGTAGACCATGGCAGTATGACTTAAATGTGATTCATGACGGGAAGATGAATACATACACTTTGGAGAAAAATGGGAGAATCCATAAGTTGCTTCCGATAAAAGATAAGGAAGTAAATCCAAAAGTAAGCAGTACCATACTTCTCATGAGTGGGAAGGAACTTCTCACAGAGATGGAGAAGAAGGAAGATCCACAATTCTTTGTGGTAAGAAAAGCGAGAATTGTCATAACTAGCACGAGAGTGGATGACCTACCAGATGAGATTCAGGAATTGCTGGGAGAGTTCTCTGACATCATTATGGATGAATTACCTCGTTCGTTGCCACCGATGAGGAGTGTGAGTCACCACATCGACCTCATACCAGGAGCAAGTTTACCGAATAAGGATGCATACAGGTTGACGCCACAGGAGAATGAGGAGGTCAAGAACCAGGTCCAGGAGCTATTGGATAAAGGACTAGTCAGGGAAAGTCTGAGTCCATGTTCTTTTCCAACAGTGCTAAGTCCGAAGAAGGATGGAGAATGGAGAATGTGTACAGACTCCAGAGCCATAAATAAGATAACCATTAGGTACAGATTTCCACTGCCAAGAATGGATGATCTGATGGATTGCCTGAGTGGGGCAAATTATTTTTCAAAGATTGATCTGAAGAGTGGATATCATCAGATTCGCATGAGAGAGGGTGATGAATGGAAGATAGAATTCAAAACAAACGAGGGTTTGTACGAATGGCTGGTCATGCCGTTTGGTTTGACAAAAGCACCGAGCACATTCATGAGGCTGATGAATGAAGTCCTGCGGGAATTCATCGAAAAATTTGTAGTCATATATCTGGATGATATATTGATCTACAGTAAGACGAAGGCTGAGCATTTGAAACATTTGGCCATTGTAATGAGGAGGTTGCAGCAAGAGAAGTTGTTGGTCAACATGAAGAAGTGTTCATTCATGAAGACAGAGCTCATTTATTTGGGTTTTTTTGTTTCAGCGAATGAGTTGAAGATGGATCCTGATAAGGTGGAAGTGATCAAGAATTGGCCATCACCAAGAAATGTTTTCGAGGTGAGGAGTTTCCATGGTTTGGCTAGTTTCTACCAAAAATTCATTGGGAATTTCAGTGGAATTAGTGCAACAATGATGGACACGGTGAATAAGTGACACAAGTCTTTTCATTGGACAACAGAGGCTGAGAAGAGCTTCAATCTATTGAAGCGGAAGATCACAGAGCAACCAATTCTGGTGTTGCCTGATTTTCAAAAGACATTTCAGGTGAAATGTGATGCCAGCGGGTATGCCATAGGAGTGGTCTTGAGTCAGGAGGACAGACTAGTTGCATATTTCAGCGAGAAACTGGATGAAGCAAAGCTGAAATACTCCACATATGATAAAGAATTCTATGCCATCATACAGGCATTAAAGAAGTGGAGGCATTACTTGATCCCAAAGGAGCTTGTATTATATAGCAACAATCATGCATTGCAGTTTGTGAGACAACCGGAGAAGTTGAACCAGAAGCATGCAAAATAGGTAGAGTACATGTAAAATTTCACATTTGTGATAAAACACATTTCAGGAACTGCTAACAAAGTGGTTGATGCTTTGAGCAGGAAATGTTTATTGCTGCAGAAGTTTCGAGTCAAAACATTGGGCTTTGAAAATCTTAAGGACATGTATGCAGGTGATGCAGATTTCGAAGAAGCATATGAAGCAGCTGAGAATCCAGTTCTCAGATATCGGAGCCCATGGATAGATTACATGATCCAGGAAGGATTGTTGTTCAGAGGCAATCAACTGTGTATTCCAAATTGCTCCATGAGGGAGAATTTGGTGAAGGAAAAGCATAGCGGTGGCTTAGCAGGACATTTTGGTCATGATAAAACATTCGCAAAGCTAAGCGAATCGTATTTTTGGCCGGGCATGTGAGCAGATGTTAAAATATTTGTTGACAGGTGTCGAATTTGTCAACATTCGAAGGGGAGAAAGCAGAACGCAGGTCTTTATTAGCCATTACCCATACCCGAGAGACCATGGAAGGCCATAAGCATGGATTTTGTATTGGGTTTGCCGAGGACATAGAGAGGGGTTGATTCCATCTTTGTGGTGGTAGATAGGTTTTCTAAGATGGAACATTTTATTCCATGCCAGAAGACCAGCGATGCAACCCACATCGCAAATTTGTTTTTCAAAGAGGTTGTTAGACTTCATGGATTGCCGAGAAGCATTGTCTCAGACAGGGATACCAAATTCATAGGTCATTCTTGGAGGACACTATGGAAGAAGCTAGGGACAAATTTGGCTTTTAGTTCAGCATACCATCCGCAGACAGACGGACAGAACAAGCTGGTCAACATAAGTCTTGGATACTTTCTGAGGAGCTTGGTGACAGAACACCATAGCAGTTGGGACAACATATTGCCACAGGCAGAGTTTGCATACAATGATTCTGTGAATCGGAGTACAGGAAAGAACCCATTCCAGATTGTGTATGGGACACAACCGAGAGGGGTTTCTGAACTCAGGGAGTCAGAATAGGTTGCAACTAGCAGTGCGAGCGTAGAGGAGTTCGCTAAAGCGATGAGAGAACTTCACAGTAAGGTGAAGCAGCGATTGATTGATTCAAATCAGGAGTACAAGCGTAGAGCAGATCAGCATCGGAGACAACTCTAGTTTGAAGTTGGTGATCTTGTTCTGGCACATTTGAGGAAGGAAAGGTTCCCAAGGGGAACATATAACAAATTAAAAATGAAGAAAATTGGGCCATGTAGAGTCCTGAAGAAGTTCAGAGAGAATGCATATGAAATTGAGTTGTCGGAGGGCATTGGAATAACTCCAATATTCAACATAGCAAACTTATATCCATATAGGGCTGGAGAAACAGACACTGGAATTGAGGAACCAGTGATCCAATGGCAGAAGCAATTACCAGTAGCAGAGAAGCCGCAGATGAAGTATATATTGGATAAGCGAGTGGGAAAGAAGACCAGGCGAAAGAAATATTTCGAGTACCTGGTGAAATGGAAGAATCACCCAGTGGAAGATGCCAGCTGGGAGATGGAAGAAGTTATCCAAAAGCATGGACAGACTATGCAAGAGCTCATGCATAGGAGCCCATGAAAGGTTTCAAGCCGATGAGAATGATGTAGGAGCATCACTCACTCATCAAGCGAGCCATCACATCGAGAGGAAACAGCTGGACAACGCCAGCACAAATTTTGAGATACTTGGGAACTGTTGCACCACTCTCTAATGAAGTCATTCATAAAGAATCACACTTGTATTGTAAAAGGGGACATTGAGCCTTTAATCTCTCGTCCTTAGTAGATAGGAAGGCATTTAATAGATTTAATACAGGTAGATAGAATAGTTAAGTCTAGATTAGACAGTTTCAGTTTTAGAGAGGGAAAATGGATATCGACACCCTCCTTTGTATATTGTATCATCATCATTCATATTATTAAGRCCAAGCATTCTGAAGAGAAGAGAAATCAGAGAAATTGTATGCAAAACCCCATGTACAGATTTGAATTAATAGAAGAGAGTCTTTGATTCAATTTCATGGCTGGTGTTGTTTCTCTGTGCATGTTATTTATGCGCTCTTGAATGTTTGTTTTCTGTCATGCATTTACTTTGATATGCTGTGTATGTGATTTCATAGTTGAATTGGAATCTGTGAGAGAAGGAAATTAGTTTCAATTGTTTCTCTATTTTGAACCAAGGGATTCTTGCAAGGAGTGCAGTGGAATTTGTCCGCAAGGAGTGCGTGACCGCAGGGTTCAGATAGAGATAATTTTTGTTCTAAGCTCTCAAGAGTGTAGATTGTGCACCAAAGCCGTGCAAGGTGTGCGCAGGCTGGATGAGGATTCAGAGTTGCAATTCTGAGTCTAAGGGAATTGGGACTGCTGCTCAAGGTAAGCATGCAGAGTTGAGGAAGCTTCAACACTTAGTCGTGTTCGAAGAGTTGCCGCAGGGAGTGCGTGCACGAAGTCCTCATAAAGACTTGTGAAGCGAAGATAAATCTTAGGAGAGATAGGTCTATAGTTCACGGGAGGAGAATTGCAGAAGTGCTGCGGAATGCCCGAGCGAAGCTCCACAGGTTGGCGAGGGTTGGACAAGTCTTCACGGAGAAAGTGTTTGATTCATTTTGCAAGAAATATCAAAGGAAAGACGGATGATTGACATCTCCTGGAGAGATTCCACGAGAACCCGAGGGCCATCAGATCTTGCAAAAGTGCACGGATATTATAGTGTGAGCATTTAAAAGTTTGAGGCTCAGAAGGGAGGAATGCCGTCAATCTGGGTTCATAGGAACTGTCATATTTGCACGTGCCATCGCGTTTCGGCACATCGCAAGTTGAGGCACCAAGCAGTTGGAATAGAAGTTATGATATCACGATCCGCGATATCCCGAGTTGATCACAACCATTGATCGTGAGGACGTGTGTCGAGAAATCCCAACATATTGAGGTTTGGAGAATTGGGGTTCTCAACAAGCGAGAACACTTGTAGGTCGGATTTGTGATCCGCAAAATCCCGAAGGTGATGTGGCAGCATGGGACCCCAGAAGCTAGCGGAGTACAGGTGGCATTGTATCGGGAAATCGGCACATCGGTGCTCGCAGTTTGGAAATGCAGAGTGTTGATATCGCGAATAGCGATATCCCGATAATGGAAAACCTCCGATAATAGAAGGGGGAAAGTCAACACTTGACCCATATCGGGTTTCGAGGATTCATGAGGCATAAGGTACGTGAGCATAGAATTCGCGATACCTCGAATTCCGATTTTCCGACGGTTAAGGAAGATCAACGGAGAGTGCTGTGGGTGAAGAATTCCCGTCGGGGAATTAGAGGAGCATTGACGCTCTTCGGGCCAAAGTTTAGAGAAGGTCCTGGTGGGAGAGATCGTTCTCCGGGGAATGTAGAACGGTTGCATCAAAACACACGTGCCACATTAGTGATATCGTAAGTGTCTCTAACTGGAATAAAATGAGCACTCTTGGTCAACTTATCCACTATCACAAGAATGGAATTGTGTCTATGAGATGTGAGCGACAACCCCACAACAAAATCCATAGAGATGATTTCCCTCTTGGACATAGGAACATCATGTGGTTGTAGGAGGCCTACTGGGTGATGGTGGTCGGATTTCACTTGTTGACATTCTAGGCACTTGGCGACAAAATGGACTACATCGCGCTTCAGGATTACCCAGAAGAAGAGTTTCCTTATATCTACGTACATCTTCTTCACACCTGGATGTGCACAATAAAGTTCTCTATGAGCTTCCTTCAGTATGATGCTTCGAATATCCCCATTCTCAGGGATGTACATCCTTCCTCGATATCTTAACAATCTGTCTATTTCCAGACTATATCCTTCATACTTTGGATCTAACTGCATCCCGCTCTGGAGGTTTGAAGTAACCTTTAAATACCAATTGTCTCGTTGGAGTTGTGTCAACACATGTTCCCTCAGATTGACCTTTAAGGTTACCAAGGAGAAGATACGTGGTCTCCTACTCAAGGCATCTGCGACCACATTTTCCTTTCCCTTGATGTACGAAATACCAAAATCGTACTCACTCATAAACTCACTCCATCACCTTTGCCTGGCATTCAGATCTCTTTGAGTGAAGAGATGTTTTAAACTTTGATGATCCGTTTTGAGCTCAAAGTTTCACCCCACAAGATAGTGCCCCCAAATTTGCAGAGCTAGCATTACAGCTTCCAATTCTAAATCATGAGTCGCGTATAGATCTTCATGTTTCTTCAACTTCCTTGGTGCATAAGCTATCACTCCTCCATACTGCATTAGCACRGCCCCCAACCCCTGCTTCGAGGCATCCGTGCAAACTGTGAAGTCCTTTTCYATATCTGGCACTCATAGAATTGGTGCAGTGGTTAGTAACCTCTTAAGCTCAATGAATGCACTATCACATTCTTCTGTCCATTCATACCCGACCCCCTTGCATTGCAAAGTGGTGATGGGTTTCGCTATTTTTGAGAATCCTTCCACAAATCTCCGGTAATAACCTACTAGCCCCATGAAGCTTCTCACCTCATGGGAATTTTTCGGCACTGGCCACTCCATAATGGCCTTTACCTTTTCTGGGTCCACATAGATTCCTTCGCCAGAAATGATATGACCTAAATAGTGGATCTCCTTCTGGAAGGAGGAACACTTTGACAACTTCCCATATAATTTGTTCTCCCTTAGGCAGGACAACACTACTCGTAGGTGTTCCTCATGTTCTCTTTCATTCTTGGAATAGATGAGGATGTCATCTAGAAAGACTTGTACAAAACGGTCTAAGTAGTTCTAGAATATGTCGTTCATGAGGCTCATGAATACTGCTGATGCATTTGTCAATCCAAAAGGTACTACAACAAACTTGTAATGTCCAAACCGAGTTCGAAAGGCAGTTTTTGGAATATCACCTTCCTTAATCCTTAACTAATGATACCGTGATCGCAAATCGATCTTTGAGAATACCACTGCTCCTTTCATCTGATCGAAAAGGTCATCTATTCGCGTCATCGGGTACCTATTTTTCACTGTAGCACGGTTCAAGTCCCTGTAGTCTATACACAGTTGTAAGGATCCATCCTTCTTCTTTACAAAAATTACTGGTACGCCCCAAGGTGAGACATTGGGCCTTATTAGCCCTAAGTCAAGTAACTCTTTCAACTGCATTTTCAATTCACAAAGTTCTGGCGCTGTCATCTGATACAGAGTCTTGGAGATTGGTTTTGCACCAAGTTTTAGTAAAATAGTAAAATCAAGCTCCCTCTTAGGAGGTAACCCTGGTAACTCGTTCGAAAAAACATCCTTAAATTCTGAAAATACCGGGTACTGATCCAATGAGGGTCCCCTCCTTTCATTCACTGCTTCCACTACATACAATCGACACCCTTGTCTCAAACATTGCTTAACCTTCATAGTTGATATAAAGTGTAACGACACTTTTCTCTGTACACCCTGGATCTCTACTGGTCTTCCTTCATCATCGACACAAAACACCCTCTTTATGAAACAATCTACCAAGGCTCAGTGAGATGCTAACCAATCCATTCCAATAATTAGGTCATACGCCCTGAGAGCAGTGACGTATACCTTCAACCTAGTAGTACACACTCCCAGGTCTACTATACAATTATCAACACTAGGTCCTACTGCTTGTTTTTCCCCCAAAGCCATCTCGACTTGTTTAAAGTCATTGTGCTCATAGGCTGCCAAGCCACTCTTTTCTAATGAAAATGGTGAAATGAAACTATTTGTTACACCTGAATCAAACAAAATCTTAAGATTGATATGATTTAGCGTACCTAATGACTCCACCACCGTGGATTGATGTTTGGCCTGGCAATTATTAACCATTGCGTAAATCTGGTGACTACTACTAGCTCTCCCCATCGGTGCCTTTCCTTCTCTATGCACAAACCCTAATTGTAACTCTGGGTAGTCACGCTGGTAATGGGGTCCTCCGCACCCCCAACAGGTAACACGAGATTGAACCTGTGCATTGTTATGTGACTGTCTCTGAAATGAGTTCCTTCCTCTGGAACCCCTGCCCCTACTCACTATTCCCTGAGATGGTCGTGGACCTGTCTGCGCCGTTGACGATGAGTGAGATGTTGCACTTGTTGCCATTGAAATCCCTGTGGCTACTGTCCTTGGAGCGACTCTGTTACCATATGGCGGTGGCCTTGAGCCCCCTCCCCTAGGAAATTCCCTTGGGGCCTTTCCTATGAATCTAGGACAATGCGGAAATGTCGGTCTTGTACCCCCGGTTAAGTTAATGTGTTCCTCCACATAACGTGCATTTTCCACAGCTTTTGCTATGGAAGACGGTTTCCACATCCGCACCATAGCTCTTATCTTAGGGTTCAATCCATAGACGAAGCGCTCTTCCTTTTGTTGGTCATTATCCATATACGAAACATATTTGACCAGTTCCATAAATCTGATCTCATATTCTTCTACAGTTTTGTTTCCCTGTACTAAGGCATGAAATGTGAAGCAACCCGCACTCCACAGAGCACGCTTGCTCCCACTAGGACCTTCTTCTTCATTGACCCGAAGAGTTAAAATCCTCTCCAAATCCCTTATCGGGACTTTTCTGCACCCACAGGACTCTCTCTGCGATATCCCCTTTTGCCTGAATGGGAAATCGGGTTTCGTGTTATCGTGAAACTCGTGGACATGTTCCTCGTGCTACCCAAAACCCTGAAACCCGATAGGTCTCAATGCCGATGCTTCTTCATTCCTATCGGGGATTTCCCTATCGGGAAATTGACATATGTGATGTCACGTTTCACTGGCACCACAAATCTCCGAACCCCGATCCCTAATGCCACCTGTCAGTCAATGCTAAAATTGACCCAATTGGTTGGGACTTTGACTCTACCTCGCATCTCCGCTACTCACGACCCCTAACACTCAGTTCTCCAACTCCCGAGTCTCGATGTGCCAAGACGCCGATATCCCCTATCGCGCCCTCGCAACCTCATGTCCTCGTGACTTTTAATGCAATCCCTTGTAGCTTCAATTCACAAACCTCCGAGTTCACGATATGCCGATGCCACCTGTCGTCGTCTCCCTACAAGGGATGACTTCTCGACACCTTTCCTCCACCGTTCTGATGTGACTTTGGGATTGTCGCGCTTCACGAAATCACAGTTTCTCCTGCTGCGATTCCGTTGTATGAGAGAAACATGAAATTCCGAACCCCGACTCCCTGGGATCTCGCGCCACGTATCCCTGCTGTGATCGATGACCTTGATCCTCTCAGGATTTCGCGGGTCGTGTTTCCTTTCCACAAGAGTTCACGACCACCAAACCCCTGATATCCCGAACTCCAAATCTCTAGGATCCTCCTCTGCTCCTTCAGGCTTAAACCCAACGCAACTCTCTTGAGATCTAACGGTCGACAGGACTTCGTGGCTTTCATCTGCGAGTCCTGACCGTCAATTCTCCTCCATGAGATTTCTCTGAAACGACTAAGTGTTTCTTCTCAAGACTTTCTCTCCAAGACTGTGCCTAAAAACCCTGCTTGAGCCTTCTTCGATCAAACCTCCTATGCTCCCCTTCCAATGATACCATGAAGGTTCTATACCTCCTGAGATTTTCTACTCTGTCTCCTTCAGAGGAATTTGTTCGCACTCCTCGCGCTCGACGTTCAACAACTTCTCAAGTGTTTAATCTTTCAGACTCTACGCACTTTCTACAGCAGTTGTCTTCAATCTCCTCTACTGAGATTAACAACTGAGACTTCTTCTTCAGCCTGCGCATACCTTGCACGACTTCAACAACCTATTTCCACTTATGGGTGAATGAGAACAAATTTAAACTGTTGAGCCTTCATCAACGCACTCCTTGCGGATGAATTCAACTGCACAACTTGCAGAAATCTCCTGGCTCAGACAGAGAAACAATTGAAACCCATTCCATCTCCCCTTCAGACTTCAGTTTCAAACATGAAATCACATGCAAAACATATATAAAGAAAATGCATATCAAGAAAGCAAACATTCATAAGCACATGAACAATATACATAGAGAAACAACACCAGCCATGAATTTGAATCAGAACTATCTTCTATTAATTCAAATGCCTGTACATGGGTGTTCTTCACGATTTTCTCTGCTTGCTTTTCTCTCCTGAATGTTTTATGAATAATATTACAATGTACAAAGGAGGGTGTCTATATCCGTTTTCCCTCTCGAATCTCTAAACTGTCAAATCTAGAATTAAAATCCTATCTACCTACATTAACTAGATTAAATGCCTCCTATCTACTTCAGAAAAGAGCATAAGGCTCGAGGTCTGATACAACATACAAAAGGTACTTTTCCATAAATGCATCATTTACACATTGGTGCATCATCTTGGATGAAAATTCAAAAAGTTTCAGCTGGCCTTGTCCAGCTGTTCCTTGTCTTTCATGCTGGCTCGCTTGTCATGGGCAATGCTCCTGCATCATACTCCTCGGCTTGAAAACTTTCATGGGATCCTATCCATGATCTCCTGCATGGTCTGTCCATGCTTTTGAATCACTGCTTCTGTCTCCCAGCTGGCATCTTCCACTGGATGGTTCTTCCATTTCACCAAATACTCATAATACTTCTTTCGCCTGGTTTTATTGCTCACTCTCTTGTCAAGTATCCGCTCCATCTGTGGCTTTTCTGGAATCGACATCTCCTTCTGCCACTGGATTTCTGGTTGTTCATCATTTCCAGCTCCTGCTTCCTCATCCTTATATGGATATAAGTATGATATATTGAATGTCAGAGATATTCCGATCTCATCCGGTAATTCAATTTGATACACATTTTCTCCCAATTTATTTAGGACTCTGCATGGTCCAATTTTCTTCATTTTTAGTTTGTTGTATGTTCCCCTTGGGAACCTTTCCTTCCTCAGGTGTGCCAGAACTAGATCACCAACCTTGAACTGAAGTTGTCTTCGATGCTGATCCGATCTGTGCTTGTACTCCTGGTTCGATTCTGCCAGTCGCTGCTTCACCCTGCTGTGAAGTTCCCTCATCACCTCAGCAAATTCTTCAGCGCTTACGCTCTTAGTCATTATCTGTTCCGAATCCCTTAGCTCCAAAACACCTTTTGGCTGTCTATCGTATACTATCTCAAATGGACCTTTGCCTATGCTTCGATTCACCGAATCATTGTAGGCGAATTCTGCCTGTGGCAATACGCTATCTCAGCTACTGTGGTGCTCCGTCACTAAGCTCCTCAGCAACTCCATTAGACTTCTGTTGACCACTTCTATCTACCCATCTTTCTGTGGATGATAGGAAGAGATAAACATTAAGTTAGTTCCCATCTTCTTCCAGAGTGTCCTCTAGAAATGTCCTATGAATTTGGTATCCCTGTCCGAAACTATGCTTTTCGGTAGTCCATGAAGTCTAACAACCTCCTTGAAAAATAAATTTGTGATATGAGTCGCATCAGTGGTCTTCTGACATGGGATAAAATGTGCCATTTTGGAAAACCTGTCAACCACCACAAAGATGGAATCATGTGCCCTTTGCGTCCTTGGCAATCCTAGTATGAAATCCATGCTGATTTCATCCCATGGCCTTTCTAGTATGGGCAATGGCTGATAAAGACCTGCATTTTTCTTTCTGCCCTTAGAATGTTGGCAAATTCTACATCTGTCAACAAACCTTTTAACTTCTGACCGCATTCCTAGCCAAAAGTATGACTCGCTCAGCTTCGTGAACGTTTTTTCATGGCCAAAGTGCCCTGCTAAGCCTCCGCTGTGATTTTGTTTCAACAAGTTCTCCCTCATGGAGCAATTTGGAATACACAATTGATTTCCTCTGAACAACAATCCGTATTGGATCATGTAATCTATCCACTGACTTCTATCTCTGAGAACTGGGTTCTCAGCTGCTCCATACACCTCTGCAAAATATGCATCACCTGCGTACATCTCCCTGAGATCATCAAAGCCTAAAGTCTTGACTTTGAACTCCTGCAACAACAAACATTTCCTGCTCAAAGCATCAKCCACTTTGTTAGYAGTACCTGAAATATGTTTGATAAMAAATGTAAAATTCTGCATGTATTCTACCCATTTAACATGCCTCTGATTTAATTTCTCCTGCTGAGTTACATACTGCAATGCATGATTATCACTATATAAAATGAATTCCCTTGGAATCAAATAGTGTCTCCATTTTTTCAATGCATGTATGATGGCATAAAATTCTTTATCATACGTGGAGTATTTTTCCTTTGCCTCATTCAGCTTCTCGCTGAAATAAGCAATTGGTCTGTCATCCTGACTCAAGACCGCTCCTATGGAAAAGCAAMTCGCATCACATTTCACCTGGAACGTCTTTCGGAAATCCGACAACACCAACACCGRTTKCTCTGTGATCTTATGCTTCAACAAATTGAAGCTTTTCTCATCCTCTTCAGTCCAATGAAAAGATTTATGTCTTTTCCTGACTGTGTCCATCATCGCTGCGCTGATTCCACTAAAATTTCGGATGAATTTCCTGTAGAAACTCACCAGTCCATGAAAACTTCTCACCTTGAAAACATTTCTTGGTGATGGCCAATTCTTAATTACCTCCACTTTACTTGGATCCATCTTCAATTCATTTGTCGATATGACAAATCCCAAATAAACGAGTTCTATCTTCATAAATGAATATTTCCTCATGTTGATCAACAACTTCTCTTGCTGTATCTTCCTCATTACTGCAGCTAAATGTTTTAGATGTTCTTCTTTTGTTTTGCTGAAAATCAATATGTCATCTAGATAAACAATGACAAACTTACCAATGAATTCTTTCAGCACTTCATTCATTAATCTCATGAATGCACTCGGTGCATTCATCAAGCCAAACGACATGACTAGCCATTCGTACAACCCTTCGTTGGTTTTGAAGGTTGTCTTCCACTCATCCCCTTCCCTCATGCGAATTTGATGGTATCCGCTTTTCAAATYGACCTTTGAAAAAAAATTGGCTCCACTTAAACAGTCCATCAAGTCATCCATTCTTGGCAATGGGAACCTATACCTGATGGTGATCTTGTTAATGGCTCTGGAATCAGTGCACATTCTCCAGTCTCCATCCTTTTTTGGGCTGAGTACCGTTGGAATGACACACGGACTCAAACTTTCCCTAACCAATCCCTTGTCCAGTAACTCCTGGACCTGCTTCTTAATCTCCTCATTCTCCTGAGGTGTCAACCTGTACACAGCCTTATTTGGCAAACTAGCTCCCGGTACAAGGTCTATGTGGTGACTTACGCTCCTCTTTGGCGGCAACGAATGAGGCAGTTCGTCCACCACTATATCAGCGAACTCTTCCAGTAGTTCCTGAATTTCTTTCGGCAAATCATCCACTCTTGTGCTGGTCAAAATGATCCTTGGTTTCCTAACCACAAATAATTGTGGATCTTCTTTCTTCTTAACTTCCGTAAGAATGTCCTTCCCACTCATGAGAAGTACCCTATTGTTCACTTCTGGCTTTACCTCCGTATCTTTTATTGGAAGTAACATATGTGTTCTCTCATTCTTCTCCAGGGTATACGTATTCATTTTCCCATCATGGATCATGTTTCTATCATACTGCCATGGTCTTCCTAGCAGTAAATGGAAAAAACCCATAGGAATGACATCACATAAGATCTTGTCATTATATCCCCCTATTTTAATGTCAACTAAGCATTGTTTAGTGACACTCACCTAATGTCCCTTCTGTAGCCATGAAAATTTGTATGGACTCGGGTGATCAGTCGTCTCCTACTCTAGTTTCTCCACCATATCGGTTGAAACGATATTGACTGTGCTTCCACTGTCCACAATAACCTTACACTTCATGTCTTTGGTCTTGCATGTGGTTCTGAAAATTCTGTTCCTCTGAACTGTGTCCTCCACCTCCTTTTCGGGTGTTAAGAGAACTTTACACATCATCAATGACCTTCCATCTTCTGCGTCTTCTGCTTCTGTGTCTCGCCTTTGTGCCTCGGTGATGTGTGCTTCTCCTCCATCCTTCTTCCTATCCAGACAGTCAAAGGATTTATGGCCATCTTTTCCACACGTATAGAATGTGATGACTTTGCCTTGGCCTCTTCCTCTACCTCGGGTATGAGGAATTGTATTGGCGTCTGCATATCCTCCGCCCTATTCAGCGTGCTACCCTCGTTGTTCAGCGTGTTGGCCTTGCTGTGAGCTTCTGCCTCTTTCTGTTCTTTCCTAGGGCTTTTTCCAGTCATCCTTGGACTTCTGGAATTTATCTTGGGCAACTGATTTACCCTTGGGTTGACTTCTGCCTCGACCTCGCTGTCCTGGCTTATGGCTCAGCTTCTCTTCAGCCTTTAAAGCCATTTGATACGCATCTTCCACTGTTCGAATGGTCATCATACTCATCTCATCCTGTATATCGTATCTTAAACCATTCATATACCTGGAAACCTTTTCATCATCACTCTCCCGATGACCTTCCCTGATATTCAGCCTGTAGAATTCCTCGGTATATTCCTTCACTGTCATCAACTTCTGTCTCAGGTTCTGCATCCTCCTGAACAGTGTGATTTGATAATCCCTTGGGATGAACTTTGCCTTCATCTTCGCAATCATTCGATCCCAACTTTTGATCTTTTGCTTGCCTTTGGAATGTCTATCTACTTGAAGCTCGTCCCACCATAATGCTGCATGTCCCTTTAATTTTGTGACATCATGCCTAACCTTCTTATCCTCTTTGATATCCTCATAATCGAAGTAGGTATCAAAATCTCTAATCCAATCCAGAAGTTCTTCTGCATCCAAATTACCTTCATAAGTTGGAATGTCCATTTTTGTCTTTGAACTCATCCTGGCAATGGCTTTAATCAACTGCTCATTGGCTGCATCTTTAGCTGCAACTTCTTCTTGTGGCTCGGCTTCAACTTTGCCTTCAGAGTCACTCAAATCTCCCGCACTAGCTGTGCATCTCTGCGTTGCCTCCATATCTTCCAGCCTCGCTCGAAGATCTCGTATCTGCCTCTCCATTTCTGGATTAGCTACTTGTCTGCCCCTTCTTCTCACCTCCCTATCCTCAGGTTCAGGTGATTGCCTTTCTCTTCTGGGCGGCATGGTGAATTTTATTCCTCCGCTACAGAAAAAAGATATAAATCCCGCTCTGATATGTATCAAGAAGCTCCTTCTCTTTTTCTCTCCTCTTGCCTGAAATATACAGACAAGAAATCCGCTCTGATACCACTCTGACGTAGCCTGCACTCCATAGAGCATGCCTTCTCCCACCAGGACCTTCTTCTTCACTGACCCGAAGAGTTAAAATCCTCTCCAAATCCCTTATCGAGACTTTTTTGCACCCATAGGACTCTCTCCGCGATCTCCCCTTTTGCCTTAACGGGAAATTGGGTTTCGCGTTATCGCGAAACTTGTGGGCACGTTCCTCGTGCTACCCAAAATCTCAAAACCCAGAAACCCGATAGGTCTCAATGACGATGCTTCTTCGTTCCTGTCGGGGATTTCCCTATCGAGAAATCGACATATGCGATGTCACGTTTCGCTGGCACCATGAATCTTTGAACCCCGATCCCCGATGCCACCTGTCAGTCAATGCTGACCTTGACCCAATTGGTCGGGACTTTGACTCTACCTCGCGTCTCTGCTACTTGCGACCCCTAACACTCGGTTGTCCAACTCCAGAGTCCCGATGTGCCGAGATGCCGATATCCCCCATCAATCCCTCACAACCTCGCGTCCTTGCGACTTTTAATGCAATCCCTTGCAGCTTCAATTCACGAACCTCCGAGTTCACGATATGCCGATGCCACCTGTCGCCATCTCCCTACAAGGGATAACTTCCCGACACCTGTCCTCCACCATTCTGATGTGACTGTGGGATTGTCACGTTTTGCGAAATCACGGTTTCTCCTGCTACGATTCCGTTGTATGCGAGAACCCAGAAATGCCAAACCCTGACTCCCCAAGATCTCACGCCACATATCCCTACTGTGATCGATGACCCTGATCCTCTCAGGATTTCACGGGTCGCGTTTCCTTTCCAAAAGAGTTCACAACCACCAAACCCTCGATATCCCGAACTCTGAATCTCTGGGATCCTCCTCTTCTCCTTCAGGCTTAAACCCGACACAACTCTCTTGAGATCTAATGGTCGACGGTACTTCGTGGCTTTCATCTGCGAGTCCTGACCGTCAATTCTCCTCCGTGAGATTTCTATGAAACGACTAAGTGTTTCTTCTCAATACTTGCCCTCCAAGCCTATGCCTGAAAACCCTGCTTGACCCTTCTTTGATCAAACCTCCTGTGCTCCCCTTCCAATGATACCATGAAGGTGCTATACCTCCTGATCTTTTCTACTCTGTCTCCTTCAGAGGAATTTGTGCACACTCCTCGAGCTCGATGTTCAACAACTTCTCAAGTGTTGAATCTTTCAGACTCTACGCACTTTCTACAACAGTAGTATTCAATCTCCTCTACTCAGATTAACAACTGAGACTTCTTCTTCAGCCTACACACACCTCACACGGCTTCAACAACCTATTTCCACTTCTGGGTGAATGAGAATAAAGTCAAACTGCTAAGCCTTCATCAATGCACTCATTGCAGATGAATTCAACTGCACACCTTGCAGGGATCTCCTGGCTCAGACAGAGAAATAATTGAAACTCATTCCATCTCCCCTTCAGACTTCAGTTTCAAACATGAAATCACATGCACAGCATATATAAAGTAAATGCATATCAAGAAAGAAAACATTCATAAGAACATGAACAATATACATAGAGAAACAACACGAGCCATGAATTTGAATCAGAACTATCTTCTATTAATTCAAATGCCTATACATGGGTGTTCTTCACAATTTTCTCTGCTTGCTTTTATTTCCTGAATGTTTTCTGAATAATATTACAATGTACAAAGGAGGGTGTCTATATCCGTTTTCCCTCTCGAATCTCTAAACTGTCAAATCTGGAATTAAAATCCTATCTACCTGCATTAACTAGATTAAATGCCTCTTATCTACTTCAGACAAGAGCGTAAGGCTTGAGGTTTGATACAACATACAAAAGGTGCTTTTCCATAAATGCATCATTTACATATTGGCGCATCATCTTCGATGAAAATTCAAAAAGTTTCAGCTGGCCTTGTCCAGTTGTTCCTTGTCTTTCATGTTGGCTCGCTTGTCATGGGCGATGCTCCTGCATCAAAATGCCCCTACCTGTTGTTCCTCATAGTATGCTGGTAGATATTTCCTTCGGAACCTCTCCTTGAAAATTTCCCAAGATACTATGTCTGGGGTAAGGTGTAGTTGTCTTTCCAAGTTGCCCCACCAGTTCAAGGCGCTGTCTCTTAACTGAAAAATTGCGATCTTTGCCTTTGAGTTGGACGCATAGTCCCTTAAGGAAAAACACCTTGTCATGCCTTCCAACCATGCTTCTGCACATTCACTGGCACGACCCCCGACAAACTCCAAAAGTTTGATCTTCTGCAATTCTCGCTTGATGTCTTCGGGTGGAGGTCGTCCCCCTGAATCCCTTGACGCTTCTGGATTACCCGTTCCAGACGGTGGGGGTTCCACTTCAGTCCCTGCTAGTTGTCTCCCCTTCAAAGTCTCATTAATGGCTTCCAACGAGCGTAGTATGAAAGCTAGTTCATGCGATGGTGGTGGTGGCGCTGGTGGTGTTGGCGGTGCCTGCGACGACGCTCCCCTACCTTGACTCCCTCGAGTCCTGACCATCCTGTATGCTTTAACCTGCATCAACCAAAGTTGTCAGGATGAGTTCAAGGATGTTTCAAATTGGTGCTACTCAAACTAGAAACAGGGTTAGGCGTAAGTTTTCCTTACTTGTCTGTAAACAGACATTACTCCTTTAGGGGATTGGCTAGGTTAGGATTAGGATTAAGCGTCTAAGCTTGATTTCTTAGCCCCTATAAAAAAAAATATTGGTTCCCTTGCCTTGTAGCTACGCTAGCCTTGCGCCATACTCGCCAATTCCTCTTGCTTACTCTCCTAGTGCGTATGCCGCCTCCTTCCCGCTTGTCCTAGTCTAAGTCCTTTTACCTTTTCTCTTAGAACTAAATGTCCTCCGATGCTTGACTCGTGAGATTTTCCATGGTGCCTAGTGTTGGCATTGTTGAATGTTGCATTGAGATTTAGCATTGACTTTGACTGGTGGAATGGAGTGGAGGGACTTGGCGCTTGTCTTGTTTGAATCACCGTTTTTTTTTTTCTTTTTTTTTGTAGTGCATGCCCCTTGAGCCTGCTTGTGAGATCCTCCTCTCTATGTCTTGATTCCTGCCACTTGGGTGCTCGATCGTGGTTAACTCATGCTATATTGTAGGTTCTTGATCTCCCTTCATGAGCTCCTCCTCCATGTGAATTGATGCATGGCGCTTATGCGCTCAGTCTCCACTGACTTGTGTTGTATTGCAGGTTCTTAGCTCAATGTTTTTAGTTAAAGTGATTAGTCAGTTTGAAGTCTAGCATGAATCATAAATTTTAAATATAATTAACTAATTAATCATAATAGTTAAAACTGTAGTTGAATTATATTTTAAAATTTAAAACATAACATAACTAAAAAAAAACTATATTTGAATTATATTTAAAATTAAACATAACATAACTAATTAAAAAAAAACTATATTTAAAATTAAACATAACATAACTAAAAAAAAACTATATTTAAATTACATTTAAAATTATTAAATTTTATTATTATTATGATTTAAATTATATTTAAATTTAAACTAAAATAATTTAAACCATTATTCGAATTATACGACATTAAGATTTAACCCAAAATAAAAAAATAAAAATAAAAAATAAATAAACAAAAAAAATAAACGATTTTTTTAACCTGGGCAGTGGGTCCTCGCATGAGGCCCACGTGCCCCTCCCAAAAATATGCTCATTCCCAACCCTACATGTCTCTTAATCAAACCCTATGCTTTCCTCAAACCCAACACTCCTTCATCGCCGCCTATCTCTCTAAGCAATTGCACCCTCGGCTTCTCCCTCTTAGCTACAATGGCGGAGTTCTGGTAATGGTCGTGGGCTACAACTATGCCCTCATGAGCTCCTCATTATTGCTTTGGTACCTGGTGCACTAGTTCTCAGTCTTGGCTGACTTGTGCAGTGGAAGAGTTTTCTTTCTCGTGGGTTTGGGGTTTGGGTGCTGGCGTGCTTGGCACTTTAGGCACTAGGCTTTTTATTTGAGTGTTGTGGCTCTGTGTTGGCGATGCGTGGAGCATAGTGACGCCCCCTTGTGGCTCCTCCTCCATTATGCATGGCGCCTAGTGCTTGGGCACTCTGTGCTGGCCCTTGATTTGTGTGTTGCGTGGTGTATTAGTTTGCTAACCAGTGTGCTTGTAGATGGGATACCTGGAAAGGAAAGGGAAGGGCTCGGCGTTGTTTTTTGTTGGCCTGAATCCTATTTTTTTTGTTTTTTCATTTCTCGAAGAATTTATTGGTCAGGATCTGTGTGAATTCATCATCATCATCTACTGTCAACAATGGCTGTCCATCTCTCCATTTTCATCTCCTGGAATTAGGTTATTAAGTTGTTTTTCTAGGCAACACACAGATTGTTTTCCTGTTATAGTTCCATCTATGGCCTTATTTGAGAGGCTTCTTCCGTATTTTAGTGTTTTAAGTTGGAATCTGACTGTAATTTCTTGCTTTTCATCCTAAAAATTTAAACCCTGGTAATTTAGTAAATTTGAATCGATGGAGTAAGAAAGGTCTGGCTGGTTAGGGTTGTTCATCATGAAAACGCTGGATGGTACAGGCAGGTTGTTACCATCACTACCTCAACAATGTTGCTCTATCTCGTTCACCATTGCCTCGGAGTCCCTAGTGCTACATCGTCTCCTCCTACACTGTCTCAGACTCCAGTGCTACAATGGAGCTACTGCTATTGTTTCCATCTACAAGTGCATGTTATTCTCCACATAGTCATCTTCATCTTTATATTTCCGGAAAGAATCGCCTTTACCTCTTTCTCTATTAATAATTCTTGAAAATCCTTAAGTTTTTTTCTTTTCATCCTCAACACCAAATCCACAACTCTGAAAAATACACTGCCTTTGTGTTGCTTATATCTGTAGAGGTTACAATCATGCATCAAACACTTTTAAACTAACATCCAACGCACAAAAGCACTCACTTAGGTTTTTAACAGATACATTCATGAAGTTGCACTGGGAGCTGGTGCTTTCTTTCTTTAAATTGCTCCATGGATCCCTCTCTCGACCACAAACATGAAACTATGGATCTTTTTCTATATATGGCTATCGTTAAGAATCCCCTAGTATTCTTGTGAAAACAACTTCTTTCGGTAAGAATCCCTTGTTATTTCCCCACATCAACTTCATGTCTGGATGCCTCTTTCCCAGGTGAAAGACCCTCCTATTGTTGGATCCACTTTTAACTTATTAATGAGGGTAATGGCTTCCGAGACAGGTAAGGCGAGAAACCTTGAGGTTACATGTGATATTTACCCAGTTGCTCTTAGCTTGAATCTGACAATTTACTCTTTGGCAACCACGTTAATCTGGATCAGCTTAAAATGGCAAGGGAGGAGAGTATAATTTCCAACATTTTGTTGTTGCATCCATCTGACCTGGATGGATTTCACGTGAATGGATTTCATTCGTAGGCTTCCATAATTTAAATTCTGGTTTCTTCACATTTCCAGGTCGTTTTCTTTTCTTTTGGAGGAAGAATTATATATATATATATTATTTATTGTTTAATTGCAGTTTAACAACAATTTATTATTCTTCATATTTTAAATTTATTGCAGTTTAACTTTATATTTTTAATGACTAAATGACTTAGAAATATAAAGTTAAAACTAAAAGGAAGGAAGCTTTGATTTCAGTTTAATTTCTCCCTGTACGATATAGTTATTGTATGATATAGTTACTGGGTTAATCTACAAGAAGCTTATTATTTTGTTTGTTTGTTTTTTTTTTAAATGCAAATTGTTTATATATATATATATATATGTATATATATAATAATAATAAAAATGGTGTGCTTGTCTTGCAGGTTAGGTGGAGCTGGAGCTCGGGTTTTCATCAATTAAGGGTTTCAGGGTTTCACATAGCTAAATAAAAGTGTTTAAATTCTGGGTGGGTAGGTAGGCCCTTGGCTCSAGATTTTGAACCAGGGCTCTGATACCATGTGTAGTAGCCGTAAAAATACAAAATCTAATTTAATTTAGCATATAATTCTTTCTCATACAAAAATAATTCAATCACCAACATATGAG
Source organism: Picea engelmannii (assembly GCA_009831015.1). Lineage (NCBI taxonomy): Eukaryota > Viridiplantae > Streptophyta > Pinopsida > Pinales > Pinaceae > Picea > Picea engelmannii. The sequence goes on along the minus strand of ML780323.1, from coordinate 171,535 downwards.
CATATGATATTCGACAAAAAATAAAATTTTATCCACAGCATAAGAATTACTTAACAGAATGAATAAATTACCTCTCCCTGATGCTAATTCCCTCGTCGATCTGGTTGTTCATTTCTAAAACTGTGTCAAACACTCCCCAAAACCGTGTTTCCACCCTGCCAACTAGGACAGCTTCCTAGCTCCAGGATACCATATGGATATCCTGGCCCCCATGCCCAAAACCTCCAGCAAACCGGTGCCCCCTGTACTAATCCTTTCCTGACTCCCCAACTCAAACTCTCTCCAGCAAATCCCCCAAATCCAAGAGAAGTCTCCCCCCAAAATCCAAGTAGAATGATAATCCACTCTTTCTGTAAGCCTCCTCCRCTCATATTCCTCCTTCACCGCCCTTTCTCCTCATTTATTTCCTTACCTACACATTTATTATCTTATCCCCTTATTAATGCTTTATCCTATTATTAATGCTCCTTATCCTTATTTATTAATGCTTCTTATCCCCTAGTATACGTAGATCATTTAATTAAACAATATAATTTATTAACCCTCTTAAATTTATTACCATGTTCATTCAATGCGATAGGTAATTAATTAATCAAAATTATAACCAATAATTAATTAATTAATATTTAATTAATATTATTATACCAATCTTTGTTTAGTTAACAACATGTTAGGAAAAATTAATTACCTAATAAATTTTTACTTAATAATCCCTAAGCATATATTCAACTAGGGTTGTTACACCTGGGGACCACCCCAAGGAGGTATGTTTCATCAACAATATCAGGGTGGGCCATCCAATTCTAACCCGCAATGAGGAATACCAAAACCCAATCCTTTGGGATTACATTCTGGACATTGGGATCCTCAAGGTAAACAATATCATCCTCCCCAAGGGCCCAATCCCTACCCTCCTCAAGCAAAACCTAGTTACCCCCCTCAAGGGAAGATTTGTTATCCATCTCAATCTAATAAAGAGAACTATCCTCCCCCAGGTTATATCGGTTATCCTCCCTAGGGGAAAATGGGTTTCCCTTCTCCTTTTATGAACATTCCTCAAGAATTGAATCCCATCTTTGTTGGTCAACCACAATAGTATATGGGACGGCTCGTTGGCGACAATTATCAACCTCAACTAGTTTACGACCCTACTGGTGTTCCTATGCCACACCAATATCATCCACAAGTCAATCGACAGTTACCATTCTTAGAAACTCTATATCTACCGGATCTATCACACTTAACAAATTATCCCATATTACACTCTCCTTTCTAGTCAGTTATTCTTTCTAAATTTCCGTCTTGGTATTAGGGGTCTAGAATCCAAGGGAGAATTCACTTGTGGGCAGGGGAATTAATTCATAACATAAATTGGTGACTCAACTAGGGAGGAATAACTGGCTATAAAGGAGAGTGTAATATGGGATCATTTGTTAAGCATGAAAGATCCAGTGGATCTAGAGTTGCTAAGAATGGTAACTGTTGATTGACATGTGGATGATACTGGTGTGGCATAAGAACAGTAGTAGGTTCATAAATTGGTTGAGGTGGATAATTGTAGCCAGTGGGCCCTCCCATATACTGTTGTGGTTAACCAAAAAAGGTGGGATTCAGTTGTTGAGGAATGTTCATAAAAGGAGAAGGGAAACTTGTTTGACCCTGGGGAGAATAACCAATATAACCTGGGGGAGGATTGTTCGCTTGATTAGCTTGAGATGGATAATGAATCTAACCTTGATGGGGGTAACTAGGTTGTCCTTGAGGAGGGTATGGATTGGGCCTTTGGGGAGGATAATATTGTTGACCTTGAGGACCCTAAGAGGGATTTGGGACCCCTAGGAGGGGTTGTCCAAAATGTAATCTAGAAGGATTGGGATTTGGTATTCCTCCTTATGGGTTAGGATTTTATTGCCCTCCCTAATATGATTGATGAAACATACCTCCTTGGGGTGGTCCCCAATATTTTGGGGGGTTTCCTATGAATGAAGGTGGTCCCCCTGCCATCGGTTGGGTAACAATTGGGGTTTGACAGGTGGAAGGGGGTTTCCCCCCAGTCGACACTGGTGTGTGGAGGGACAGTTTCCCCTCGGTGGGGATGTGTCCACCAAAGGGAGGTTCCCCCCCAATCATTATTTGTCCCACAATTGGGTTTTGTTGGGTGGCAGGGTTTTGCATTCTATGATGTTAGGGTGTCCCCAGAGGATTTTGGGTAGTGTAAGAAACTATGGGTTGAAGTGGTATGGTAGGAGTAACCATTAAGGTTCTTTGCAAATGACTGGGTAACATGATTCCTGTGTCACTTTGAAATTGTACTGAAATGGTAGCAGTATTGACTATTTTGTCGATGGGACGGTGGATATTATGACTTGACGGTCCTTCCTTGGCACCAACGGAGGGAGGAAGTTCTAAAGGTGGTCAACTAAAATTAAATTTTTCATAAAGGTCACGTCATGAGGGAGTTCTCCATATAGAACGAACATGATTTTGTTGTGGGTTTACCATTTTAGTAGAACAGACAGGGGTAGTGTATTCGTCATGAAATTTTGGTTGTGTGGGTTCCATATTTGACTTAGTATATGGCCTTGATGGAAGGAGAGGGTAATATTGTTCTATAACGTTACTCGAGGAGTCCAAATATAGAAGGAGTGGCTTAGGAGGAACTTGCAAAGTCGGGTTAACTAGAGGGGTGGAGCCATCCTCAACCGTAAGTATATCTCTATCAGGATTTGCTAGCAAAGGGGTAGCAACACTCCCAGCATCTGAATGGTTGTCAACCTCTTGACGGTAAATGTATTCTGAAGATTTTGGATGAAGGGGTTTGTAGCCTTCTAGAGGAAACCCTTTCATCCTACGTGATCTACAAAGACCCTTATTGTTCGCAGTTCAACATTATTCTCCACAAAAGTCCAGGGGGAAGAAGAAAATGAAGAATAAATCAAAGAAAAACAATAATAAAAATGAAATCCAAAAACACCAACTCAACCATCTGCTACCGAGAAACAACCACATCAAAAACCAAAATTTCCATGTCTCATTTGTGGTGACGATCACTTGATTCAAGATTTTCCTCATCGCGACGATGTTGCAAAAATTTTCAAAGGAAATTCTCAACCATTTTTCTGGACACATCCTTTTCCACAACAACAATCATTGGTTTCACAACTTCCTACACCTATGACAGGGATTAACACCAATCATTCTCCTAGTGAGGAAGTTTCATCGAGTGTGCACACTCACATGTTTAATGGGATATATTTGACCACTCATACTATGACGTATGATACACCTCTGGATAAACCCGATAAGGAAAAAGTAACTAGTGGTACTACATAGGATATACCATCCACCACCGTTACTCTTCCATCTGGGCCACTCTAGATTGAGAAACCTAAATTTGAATCTATCTTACGTCCACCCAAGAGAACAATTCAAAAGTCGACTTTTAACCCTAATTCATGTGCTACTCAAAACTACAATGTCGTTGAAGATTTGGCTCAAGCACCATGTGTTATGTCCTCTCTCGAAGTTCTACAACATTTCCCTAGTCAACGTAGGAATCTCTTGCCATCAGAGTAATGGATCCTGAGTCATCTAATAATATCACCTTTAACCTAGAAAATTTTAAATCATGACTCTCTCACCAGCTTACTTTCTAGAATGATGTTGTTGTCCACAATAAACATATTCATCTCGCAATCTAGGATGAGGGATATTCTACATGTGTCATGTCATTGGCTTGTTGGAAAGTGTTGAAATCACTTGGTCTTAATCAATCCCCTACTATGCTATGAGAATTCGATGGGAGAGGATTCCATCCTCATGGACTATTACAATCCTTAGTTGTTCAATTCGGAAGGAATATTGTTTTAGTAGATGTTGAAGTAGTCGATGCTCCCCTCGATTACAACTTGTTGTTAGTAAGAAGTTGGTTTTATGCCATGACTGTTGTCTCTTCCTTGGTGTTTTGATCTATCCATTTTCCCCATCAAGGTAAAATTGTTACCATTGGTTAATTATATTACTACACCCCTGACGCTTGTACTCCTGCAACCAACAACATTCCTTTTCTGGGAGATTCGAAGATCACTTATGAAAGTGTTGGAGTAGGTATTTTTCAAGACTCTTTGCTTATGGGTACCTTTCCTTCACCTCTTCGTCCCACTTTGTAACATATTGCAATGATCAACATGATATCGACTATGGAACATCAATCTTATGAACCATCTAATCCATGGATTGTACCTAGTCCCTTAGAATTCGATGTACTAGGTGACGCCATGCCACTTATACCTGTAGTGGATGAATACGATGCCATCCAATCTTCCTCTCCGTCATTGGATGACAAACATATGCTAGCATCTACTATGTACTCGTTACCATCTTGGTTAGATTCCCTATCCTATATTATCGATTAGATCCTACATATTTTTCCATTGGGTGAATCTGTTATGGAAATCCTTAGTATCAAAGAGGTACCTTGGGATGACAACACCATCATTCATCCCTTCTTCCTAGTATGGATGAAATTAAGAAATATATACACTCTATCTTTCCTAGCGATATCGTCAAATTCTCCCAATATCCAATACTCACTCAGGATACTATCTCCAAGGGGAAGTTGGGAAACATCTCGTCCACTATTGGTGTCGACATATCAATCAAAGAGGGTATTGTGAAAAACTTTCATCTCGATACAAATTTTTCAGTTGAAGAAGTTGAAACTTATACCGCCTTGTTCAAATAATTACATGACATATTTGCTTGGAGTTATGAAGAAATGCTAGGGATTGATCCATCGATCATTGTGCATGAAATAAAGACTTACCCAGGTGTTAAACCTGTAAGACAAAAAAATTCATGGTTCATCCTAAGAAAACCATGGCCATAAAGAAACATGTAAAAAAACTATTAAAGTCTGGTTTTATTTATCCTCTCCCTTTGACCAAATGGGTTTCTAACATCATTCTGGTCGCTAAGAAACAAGGAACCATTCGTGTTTGTGTCGATTAAAGAGATACTAATAAAGCTTGTCCCAAGAACAAATACCCTACACCTTTTATCGACCAAATTATCGATAATTGCGCTGGTGGCGTCATTTTCTCGTTCATTTATGGTTTTTCAGGATACAACCAGATTGACATCTTACCGGATGATAAACATAAGACATCCTTAATATTCCCTTAAGGGGCATTCTCTTATCAAAAACTACCTTTTTGCGTTAGGAATGTTGGAGCCACTTTTGAGCGGGCCATGTCTTATGCATTCCATGATATCAAACATATTGTTGAACCCTACCTTGACGACTTACCTACTCACTCGTTTGATCGACAATACCACATTGGTCACTTACGAGCTATATTTATTCGATGTTAGTTTTACCACATATGTTTGAACCCCCACAAATGCATCTTCGTTGTCGAATCAGGGTGACTCCTCGGAATCATAGTCTCCAAAGCTGGGATTGGGGTGGATCCCTTAAAAGTTAAAGCCATTCTCACTTTACCCCCTCCCAACAATTTGACCCAACTGCAATTTTTTTAAAGGAAGGAAAACCTTCTTCGCTGCTTCATGTGCAATTATGCTGAAATCACTAGAGGGTTTATGATATTTTTGCAGAAAGATGCCCCTTTTATATGGGATGAAACTTCTCAATGCTCATTCGACACTCTTAAGCATGCCTTAACAAACACGCCTCTTTTACATCCACCAAATTATGCAAAAGACTATATCCTTTATTTTTATTCCTCTACTCCCACTATTTCCATGGTGTTATTCCAAGAGGATGATGACGAGGACGAACATGTGATCTATTATCTAAATAAGAGTCTATCAGGTCCCGAACTCCAAAATTCGCATGTCGAAAAGTTGGCTTTGGAATCAATTATTACCATCCAAATATTTCTCCATTACATTCTATTACGAACTACCATGGTCATCATGGAAATGAACCCCATGTACCACATATTGACTCATCAACTACTTGGGGGAAGGTATTCAAAATGGATCATCATTCTTCAAGAATTTGATCTCAAGTTTTCCAAGTCGAAAGATAAGAAATCATTGGTATTTGTGGAATTGATCTGTGATCTTCCCCATATTGATGAGGATACTGAGCCCAGTGACTCTCTTCCTGATGAATACCTATTCCTCATTAGTACATCCAATCCTTGGTATGGAGATATTCTTCTCTATATCCAAACCCAACTTTTTCATCCTAACATTTCACGTGATGAATGACATCGTATTCAACACCACTCAAAATGATACCTCATCATCGATGAGACATTGTACCATAGTGGCATTGATATTGTCCTACAACATTGTTTAACCCATGACGAGTTTGAATGAGTTTTGAATGACTGTCACCTTGGATCTTGTGGTGGTCATCTTTTTGGGATGGCTACAACCCAGAAAATATTACGTGACGGTTATTTTTGGCCTTCAATATTCAAAGAATGCATTGAGGCCGTTAAAAAATTCCCACCCTGTCAAATCTTTCAGAAACAATCACGTACCCACCCTTCTCTACTCCATCCCGTTGTCTCCATCGACCCCTTTACAAAATGGGGAATCGACTTTATGCAATGTAATCCTACCTCATCCGGAGGGCACAATTATATCATCATTTCCATTGATTATTTCACTAAATGGAATGAGGCTATGGATCCATTTCTTTATGATGGTTGCATTGTCACATTATTTGTGTTTAACCAGATCATCACTCAATTCAGTGTCCCACAAGCTATCGTAATTGATCATGGATCCCATTTTCAGAATTAGATGATGGGTGAATTGCACACCAAGTTAGGTTTTCTCCATGAAAAATCATCTCCCTACTACCCTTAGGAAAATGGACAAGTTGAAGCCATCAACAAGGTCCTTAATACCATGCTTCAATGCATGGTGGGAGTGAACAAAACCTCTTGGCATTTGTATCTCTTCTCTGCACTCTGGGGTTAAATAACTTTAGTTAAAATCGCAAATGGATTTACACCTTTTCAATTGGTATATGGGATAGAAGCGGTGTTACCAATCTGGTGAGAGATTCATTCATTGAAACTTACCATAGAACTTGTACCTCACACTTTTTTTGAAGAGGAATGATTCCTATATTTAACCTAGTTGGATGAAACGCATCACGATGTTTCGCTCATAAACGAGACACATAAAAAATGAATGAAATATAAATATGATAAATCCATCCAACCTCGTGATTTTGCAGAAGGAGATATAGTCCTATTCTATGATCAAGATCATGACAAAATGGGGGCAGGAAAGATAGAACCCATTTGGCATGGACCCTACATCATAAAACATGTGCTACACAGAGGCACCTATGATTTGGTAGACTACTATGGAATATCTCTCAGTGAGCCCCGAAATGGGATTTACCTTAAAAATTACTATGCATATAGCATCTCGCATGTGTGATTCGTACAATATTGTACTATATACTTTTAGTTTTGTGTGTATTTTCTTTTGCATTCATGAGTTTTGTCTCAGTTGCTTATACTTTGCTTTGTGATTAGATGCGTAGATGACATCACCCTTTCCCATCTTTTTTGGGTTTGTGGATGGCGCTAGTCAACACACCCATAACATTTCTTCTGCAGCTTGGGTCATCTACCACTTTGGCAAGTTAGTGAATTTAGGAGGGATTTTCCTTGGATATTCTACCAATAACGTGGCAGAATACCATATCGTCATCGAAATTTTAAGCAAAGTCTCCTCACTATGTATAACTCAATTTATTATTAACCTAGACTCTCAACTCATGGTCCATTAACTTAATCGTGAGTATGTCGTTCACAATTCAAATTTACTATGTCTCCATCTGAGGGTTCGTTGTCTTGAAAGATATTTTGAATTTCTCGAGTATAGACACATTTCGAGAGAACTCAATATGATCTCATATTCATTAGAAAATTACATGTTGGATTGGTATCTTGCGCATAGATAAAACATTTGGAACATAAATCATATGTACAAAATACATCACATAAAACACAATAATACAACATAGGTAGCATCAAAACTCATATATATGTGTGTGTGTATGTGATAGCAAAAGTGTTTAAAAATATACATCATACAAAATTACATAATGAGAAAAAACTTGGTCCTTCACACCCATAGCATTATCATAAGGACTACAAAATGATTGAGGACTCTAATCATCCTCTTGTATTACATTGTTCTCTGCATAGCACAATACAGCTCGTGTCACTCATCAAAGAAAATGATTGAGCCTTTCAAAAACCCCAACCGTATGTCATTGGATGTGAAGAGGCACATATCACCTCCTCAGGGGTGGGACACCCATAATCAAATCCCAGAGGTTCTGATATACCTTTAGAATTCCTTTTTCTATGACCTCATACTCAGCTACCACCTATGCATCTCCATGACGCCCCAATGCTGACATCTCCGTCGGACGTGATGCACTTCTGTCTGCATGATGAAAACAAAATGGTTTAGTTCCCTCGTTGTACAATAAAAAACATACAAAAATAAAAACAAAAAACATATTGCTGCAAGGTTATGGTTTTTCATACTAAATGCGTCCAACTGTATGTCCTCGAGAAGTATCGGGACTATGCTAACTATGAAATCTACCCCAGCATAGGGGAAGTCCTCAATAAGAACTAACTACCTCCTCCACCATGTGAAGAAGTAAACAGTAAATATGAAATATGAGGGTTCATTCCCAAACCTAGGGGAAAGGCTGTTCCACCTCTCCATATGAGGATCGGTCATAGGATGTGGTATCATTGAAACTTGTGGCTACATATGGGGGATCTGGTCTAGAAAAAATGAAACCAAAAAGGAACCATACCTGAATTTTTTATGTTTGTCGGTCCTGCATTTGGATATTTTTTCTTTCACATTTCTGAGGAACCTTGCACTCCAATTGAACAATATGGGTTTGAAACACTTTAAGACATAAGATATTTGTGATTTAGAAGCTAAGTGAGCATTGGTTCTCCCTACCAACTTGGTAATGGAAAATAGAATGGATCGAAGGGATAAATCTCTCACATACTTTATCACAATCTGTCCACCCAACAACCACGACCCTGGTATGCAATGCCTCGATCAATTGCAAAGTTTCTCTGTGTCCAGAAAAGAGAATGGGCACCCCTATGCTTGATATCCTAGTAAGGAAATATACATCATTTAGTTTTATTTCAAGCATGTGAGGTCCGATGCAGAATGCTTGCTCAGTGTCATCCCATATACCAATCAAATACTCAAGCAATAGTACTTCTTTTCTCATATTTTGAAGCTTTAAGAAATTGAGAAAACCACATTTTCATAAGGCCTCCCTAACTTGAGGATCTTGGAGAGAGGAAATATCATCGAACTCATTCTCTCACTCTTTCCACTCTATCATGGCTAGATATAGATGAAATCTACAAATGAAAAATTTAATCATCATTAGTCAAACTCTTATGGAAAAAAAAATGCCTCTTTTTAGCCAAAAAGTCAAGAAATCTTTGACTTTTGTTCCTAGCGCTCCCTCAAAGCATCCTAGAGAGTGCTAGCATGTCCTAGGCATATGCACCAACATGTTGAAATCTCGTTATTCACTCCCCTTAGTGCCTTGAGGGACCATCGATCTGGTTTGGTGCTCTAGGGATTCCTAAAGAGCCTAGAATACTCAAAACAAAGATTGAGATGCAATAAAAAACCAAAAAAAAGGATGAGGGGAAAAAAAAAACTAACCTGGTATGGAAGAATCTGAAAGAGATCACTCACAATGCCCACAATCATCGCTCGAAAAATGCTCCAAAGAGGTGAAAAATCCAAAATCTAGAAGAGAATGGTAAAAAAAAATGGTAAAATTAAATTTTAACCTATTTTGATATTTGATAGTTTCATTTTGATATGTTCTCTGAATTATAAAGTCATTGTTTGGGTTTTTAATCATCTTTTTGAGAAATTACTAATGTTTCATACCCAGAACAATTTGTTTTTACAAGATTTAAAACAGTGTCTTTCGGTGACCTTGTAACACTAATGAGCATAATCTTTGTTCTTTCTCATGCTCACAAATACATGAGCATGTAAGCGAGTATACTTTTATCATTTTTTCGGACTCAGAAAGGATACATGAAAAAGGAACCCCTTGGAGTCGTCTTTCAGCTCTTTTTAGAATATCTAAACATGAAAAAGATTGTCAAGTGATCTTCCTTCCTTTCACACTCGTTAGAAGGTTCAAAAGGGAGTCTTTCGAGTAACAATTTATCTATTTTTCAGAACTTGGGGAATAAACATTACGAAAAAGGAAAACCATGGAGTCGCCTTTAAGTTCTTTTCATATTGTCTAAGCATGAAAAACCATTAACTTTTCCTTCTCTAGACTCGTTAAATTACACATCGAAGGGCCCATCTGGGGATGAACCATTACTTCTTCCAGTTCTTTAAACAAAGGAAGAGGAACTTACCAAAGGTAATTTATATTGAGCATGTGTTATCCTCCTCTAGCTCGTTAAATTAAAAAGAGGTACTCATTTATCTGGATGTGGGAAAAATTGAAGGAAGTGGGTCAAGTTTCTTGAGAACTTTTGTAAACATCTCTTACAATCTCCCTTGAACACAAAATTTGTTTTAATATCCATTTTGAACCACTTGGATAATACGCTAAAATTTTGCACTGAACCAATCCTATGAGTATTTCCACTCCTTTGAATCATCCAAATAATGTCACAACACCCACTACATTATGTTTTGGTCCATTCTGAGTTTTATGCTGCCAAGTCTTGTGTTGTGCCTCAATGTTCAAGGGAATTATCTTCCTCGAGAGTCTACCATATACAAAATTACCAGTTTTCATTTCCTTGTGTCAGTCCATACTCATTCGACTCACCATATTACACCACTTTCTTGTTCTTTTTTCATGTCGATGATGGGGGATACATCAAGGCCCTCCTTCGAAAAGTCTGTTCCCATCGAATTCAACACATTATTCGAGAATCAGACTTAGAAACTAGTTAGTACCTTGGAACCTGCATGCCTAAATGGTAGGCCTCCTCACCTCCGATAGTAGGTTTACATAATTGAACTCTGATCGGATGGTTCCACGAATTTTCGACCTTAGCTCATCTATTCACATTCGTTGGAATGTACTATGATACCTTGGGAATCATTGACATCATTGGTGATTTCCCTCGCACTTATTAAAGATATACATCAATGACTGATAATCAAGTGGTTTCTACCATGTTTGACATCAAATCATTTATTCACATGGCTAGATTCATACAACATTGAGATTCAGATGAATACCCTAGGTTGAGCGTTCACTCTATTATTTCTTTACCCAGGATGCAAAGGAGATCATTTGAGCATACTGATACATATAAATTGTCACATAGATCCACATTGTAATTGTATGTGGCTATGTCTTATCATCTTGTAGATCCACTGTTTATTTTTCATGGATACGATCAGTTCATATGATGGAGATATGGATACACATTATATCATTGGTGGCCATATCCTTAGTCAGTATCATCATGGATTCACAGTGTATTTATTAGAGGCCATACTTTGAATCATTTACAATCCGAGCATAGGTATGTTTTCCTCAGGAATATAATACATAATAACATTGTTTGATGGTTGTCTGTAGCTTCTACCAGGTTCTCCAACTCCATACCCTTTCTTTGAAAAATCTACAAATTTTTTTGGCCATCATCTTTCATCTTCTGGCTTCACACTTTGGGGGGAAATTTGTTACACGTCAAAATTCCTCACTTCAAAAATGTCACATTCTCATTGTCATAAGTTTCACACTTTTGTCACAAGTTCCACATTCTCTTCACGTAAGTGTTGCATCATGAACGATACCATGGAAACACTTCATATAATCCCTTAAACATGTTTGAATAAGAAGCCCCATCATTTGATAGTCGAAGCAAAGTGTTTTTCTATGAGAATTGGTCATCTAGAAAAAATTTAGAAGATCAATGCTCCCCTTCTCATATGTAGGGAGAGCTAATTCTCCTTTCTTATCTCTTATGGAGAGTTGTAGTGCTCTATTTCCCATTCTAATGGAGCACCAAATTGGTTGAGAAAATCTTAGGCATAAATCCCCTTTTTCTCTAAAGACGTCTATGGATGATTCAAGTTGGTTTGGCTCAAATCTAACCCTTAGGCTACATATAAGGGAGATATGACAATTGATGGAGTCATATCCTAATATAATCACAAATATAACCAAGGTGGTTGAGCCTCTCAAAGCCTATCAATGGAGACATTCTCATGGTGAACAAGGGGGAAAATAATAAGAAAAATAATTGTCATTCTGATCGCGGATCTTTCGGGAAAGGGGTTGGACGAAGAGGACTTGGAGAGGTTGTTGCAACACCATCCATGATTGTAAGTATCTATTTAAATTTATCATCAACATTACTTGGCCTATTCCCTTTAGTCTTATGTATTATTGGATGTGCTTGCCAATCTTAATAGATGAATTTTATTAATTTAATCATGTAGAGTAGGAGCTCCTTGTATTTTTGTTGTTCCTTTGCATTGCAGGTATTGAGTAGTTCTGAATAGTTTGGAGATCAAGCTTGTATTGGGAAAAGTAGAGACAAACTACATCTCTTTCTATTTCTTAATTAGTTTAATCGAATTCAAAGGGATGTTAGTGTCCATTTGTATGTTTTATGTCTTGGTATTATGGGTCTAGAATCCAAGGAAGAATTCACCTGTTTGCAAGGAAATTACTCCATAACAGTAGGATTTACCATCACTAATTAGTCGGTACCGGTTGGCTCTTTACATGAAGACTTCATCCCTCATATACATGTAGGGTATGCCAAACATTATTCCACATACATCAAGGGGTACTACATCCAATTCCACTTCATCAAAAAAATCAACACTTGCAACAAATTTAATAATACATTGTTTCGTTACGTTGATATTTTCATCCTTGTTTACCCAACTGAGTTGATAGGGTATAGGATTACCATGAACCTCCAATCCAATATTATTGACTACATATAGTGATATGATAGTATCCTATGAGTTAAAGTCAACTAGAGCATCTATATTGGTCTTCTTGACCTAGATCTTGATGTGGAAGAGTTTGGTCATCTCCTTGTCTTCTTAGTAAACATGGATACTTAGATTCACATCCTTCTACATTGATGTGTAGACAATATCATCATCCTTTTTTAAACTTCTTTCAACCTGATTGCTCGAATATATGGCTATAACATTCATTTTATTTGCATCCTTCTTGCATTTCTTTGATTTTGTTGGATTACTGAGAGTGGGGGTGAATCAGTAATAGAGAAATTTAATCCTTTTTAACCATATAATGAAAGTATTATATCAATGTATCATTACCATCCAATAATTGCAAAGTAAATAAACAATGAACAAATGAGAAATCATACACATACACAGTACACCAGTGTTTTTACGTGAAAAACCAAAGCGGGAGAAAACCACAGAACAAGTTTTCTTAAATGTCTTTAAGAATTACATTAAGTGGAAGCACCAAATTCCTTTGTTTTCCAACTGCAACTGGAAGGAGGCTCCAACCCCCTAGTTTCTCAGGCTACAACCTGAGGGAAGCTTCAACTCCCCAATTATCTAGCTACAACTAGAAGGAGGCTACAGCCCCCTATGTTCTACGGCTACAACCACCTGTCTTGTACCCATCCAACAACCTTGAAATATAAGTAGAATGATGGAACCACTGTCACACTATCACTATGAGATATACTACTATAAACATGTACCAATCAACCTGTAACAATAAACTGTGCCAACATGTACTATACATCAACCTTTACCATAAACAAATGCATCAACCATGCACCAAACTTGTACAAATAACTTGTCACAATAACCTGTCCAAACAACATGTAATCAACCTGTACCATAAACAAGTGCATCAACAATGCACCAACCTGTACCTCAACTTGTACCATCAATAAGTGCATCAACCATGCACCAAATATGTATAAATCATGCATCAAATACACATAAAATACGACTCATCAATATGTACCAAGATTATCAACTATACACCTCATGTATGTGCCAACTCATCAACTACTTGTCTCAACCATGTACCCAACATGTACCTCAACCAAAATCCCTCATAAATTTAATCATCCAAATATGATTTGTAACTTTGTAATAGAGCTGGTATATACGATCACATACCTACAAAATTTCCAGAACTTTCACAACAAGAGACTAGCATTTTCATCAAACTTTACTTTAGTCTCACATGACTAATTTTGGATTAGTCAACAACCCTAACTTGCAATAATCATAACTTTGTACCTGTAATGAATAAAGATATGAAAATAGTACACAATGTTCTTCAGTGTATTTTATGCAATTCCTCTAGGGTTCACTACTTGTATCCTCTCAGAAAATGAGTTATAGCAAAAATGGCATACCTTATTGAATTCTGACTTATTCTAGAGAGCTAAATTGTAGAGTGTGCCCCGCACGAAATATTTGTTGTATGGATCTGAAAATTTTAGACTGGATACTATAGACTATACTATAACCAATAAATTTGGGCTTACTAAATTTGGATATTTTTTGAAGAATTTATAGCATTTTTACATGAAACACCTGTTTTAGACTAGTTTCAGGACTAGCCACAAACCTTATTTTCCATGGAGTGTAACTCCAAAAATACAATGACCCACAAGCTGAAATTTTTATCACATCCACTTGGATATGTTCCTTCAATGACCTCCCAATTTCAAGGTATTAATTATTATAGAATAAATTTATTGCAAAAATGGTGAGATGACTTGTAAATAACATACGCTAGAAAGCATCATCAAAAGAATTTATCCTCCCTTGAATTTCAGCCTTCTTTACTTCATCTTCCCTCTGAAATTTGGCTTTGATATCCTTTGTTTACCTCAGTCACTTGTATATATTCAATATGATCAAGTGTGATTAAAATGAGAGAGCCTTGCCTCTTATTTATTTTTTCATGTAGCTTCCTCAAGGGGTTACCTTTTAATTGTCTTAACCCACTTTCCTTATTTTAGGGTTAGCCCACTTCTAACCACTTGTCCACTTAGTAATTTCTCCATTAACTTTATTATTTAAATAATTTCTTTTGTATCCACTTTGACCTATAGTACACTCATCACTTCACTTTATTATTTACCTTCTAAAATCTCTTAAACCACTTTCCTTATTTTAGGGCTAACCCACTTGTCCACTTCGTAATTTCTCCATTAACTTTATTATTTAAATAATTTATTTTGTATCCACTTTGAATTATAGTACACTCATCACTTCACTTTATTATTTAAATAATTTATTATCTGCAACCACTTTGACTACTTTGACCTTTTGGGGCTTCTAGATGACTCACAAGGGTTCTCCAACTTCACATGGCCATAACTCTCTAACCGTGAGGAGTTATGTGACATTCCACATACCACCTGAAATGGAAGGACATGTACTATCCATAAAAAAATGTCTTACCTTCAAATATATTAAAACTCATACCATTATACACCAAACAAACTTTATTCCATTACCCAAACCTTTTTGCTACCAGAATTCACTACCAGACTTTATTCAAGGGTTGACATCAATGACAACCAACCCAATTAATCAACAATATCTCCCTTTCGCATTGATGGAAACACTTTGATGCAATACTGAATTCATATCACTCATTCTCCCCTTTTGACCATCGCTCCCCCTGGAACCATGGCTCTGTTCTCTTTCTCCAAGCATTTACCTTTGCATCTGATAAATCTCTCCCCCTTTGTCATAAATGGAAAATGTATCTTTCCATCTAGGGCTGCTCCCCCTGATTGAACTCTTCCTGAAACTGATATCCCAACCTAAATTTTCCTCTTTATGGTGCTTCCTCATGTAAATCTAAGACATACAAGATAAGCATTTAAAATAATTCATTTTGGAGTAGAAAATACTCTGAGTCTCTGGCGGAGATACTCTAAGGATTCTCATGGAAGAGGTTTTGTAAATATTTCTACCACTTGTTCTTTTGTGTTCACATACTCAACTCTGATGTTCTTCTTTGCAGCATGTTCCCGTAGAAAGTGATACTTGATTGAAATGTGCTTCGTCTTGGAGTGCATCACCGAGCTCTTTGAGATATTGATAGTTCTTGTATTATCACAATAGATTGGAATGGGCTCATCATACTCAAACTGCATATCTATGAAATTTTGTTTCATCCATAGAACCCATGTACAACATCTTGATGCTGCAATATACTCTGCTTCAGTTGTAGATAAAGATATTGATGATTGTTTCTTGCTTATCCATGATATTAAAAACTCACCCAAGTAGAATGATGCTCCATTGGTGCTTCATCAGTCATTAATACAACCTACCCAATTTGCATATATGTAGGAAATAAGTGATATATCCTTTCCTTTTGGATACCATAATCCAAACTCTTATGTTCCTTTGAGATATCTGAAAATCCTCTTTACTGCTAAGACATGTGATTCATTTGGTGTTTCTTGAAATCATGTCACCTGTCTAACTACCTGCATTAGATCTGGTCTAGATGTTGTCACATATACTAAGCTATCAATCATTGACTTGTATTTCCTTTGGTCTGTGAACTTTGAATCATCATCTTTTCTCAACTTGCAATTGGTTTGCATAGGAATGGTAACTTTTTTGCAATCTTCCATTCCGAACCTCTTTAGTATTTATTTGATATACTTAGTTTGAGAAATAAAAATTCCTCGATTGTAATGACGTATCTAAAGACCCAGAAAGAAGGATAGTTCTTCGAGTAATGAGATTTCAAATTCATTCTGCATATCCTTTGGAAATTTCTGGCTTAACCAGTCATCAGTACTTCCAAAAATAATATCATCAACATAAACTTCAATTAATAAAATACCATCTTGAGTTAACTTGATGTAGAGGTTGTTGTTTGCACTTCCTTTTCTGAGCATTAATCTGTTTTGAATGTGAACTGTTGTATGCAGTGCATGTGTCCAAAAAATATTTTTCAATTTGGAATCCATTAGCATTGCTCGAGCCATTTCCTATGTAATTATCATCCATTATGATAATGTTCCTTTGTCTCTGAACCAATCTATGAATCGATTCTCTTGTCCATTGTCATATATATGTACAAACCTGCTAAGTGTTCTTACGAATCGATCTTTGTCCATACTTTCCAAGTCTCTATTGCACAATTTTCCATAATGTTGACCCATTTATCACTATACTATCATGAGGTCTTCACTACTACAACTGATTAATTTATCAAACTGTAATAATGTTAACTGATTTCTTTGGATCTATCTACTCAAACTCTACAAGTTTCTCAAAGGATGGTTCTTTGGTCTGTCATGACTATCACATAGAATTCCCCTGTCTAATATTCATATTACCTGGGAGTCTCTAATCGGAATGGCTCATAACAATTCATGTTATGATGTGTATTCATCATCATCTTCATTGGTAGATTCATCATCTCTCTGAGCTTCTACCTCTTTCTTTCTATTTGTGGATTTATGTTTCACTACAATTCTTGAAAGTACAATCTCTTGAACCTGTTCCTTGTTCACCTGTTCTTCTTTTCTTTTAGTTATTTTCCAAACCTTTTTGTATCTCACATATTTCTTTGTAGAATTTTCTTCATTTCATTTTATTGTCAATCTTGTGATCTTTGGGACCTAGTCTTTGCTCATCTATTCTTTGTGTTTTCTTATCCATACTTTCTTATATCTAATATCAGTTTTCTGTTTCATGGAAGTATCGATCATGATTCTACAATCACTAGCTATGTGTCCATAGCTATGAAATTTGTAACATTCAATGTTTCTTGGGGCCACATAGGCACTTCTTTCTTGAACATTTCTTTTATAATCCCTGCAATTTTCAACCTTATGTCCAAAATTAGTACAATAAAAACAATGACCATAAAATAAATTTGCATACCTAGGAGTGAATGATCTTCTTTGTGTTGTAGTCCTTCTGAGTTTCTTCCATGACTGATCATGATCATGATTGAATCTTCTTTGTGGATTGAACATGGATGGTCTTCTTCAAGATGTATATTCAATAGTTTTCTTAGATTCTAGTTGACCATAATTCCTTCCTTTGAGTAATTCTTCATAACTCTTTCTATTTTCTTCATTCTTCTTTTCTAGAAACCTAGAGTGCTTCCCTTCATTCTCTATAATTGATGTTGATGTTTTTCTCTCTTCAACGTTCTTGTTGAGCTTGATGATTTTACTTCTCAATGTGACAACTTCTTCTTCAAGCTTCTCAACCTCTAATTATTTCTTCATTATTTGAGACTTCATGACTTCTTCTGTTCTTTTTGCTTCTTCAAGTTGAATTTTTAATGTGATTATTTATTCTTCAAGTCCTTTCTCTTCTTGAACAAAATCTTCCTCAGGCTGGTTTAGATCGTTGATTCTTTCCTTAAGATTATCTGTCAATATATTCTCTCTCATTTTTGCTTCTTCCTTTTGTGCTACTATGTTGGCTTCCAAATAATGGTTTTGATATTCAATATTTTTTTTTATCTTTATAGCTTCTTCTAGTTGAGTTCTTAAGTTCTCGATGACCTGTTGGGATTATTCAAAAATGTGAAAACTTTCCTTTTTGTTGATGGGCGAAATTGACCGTCTGTCAACTGGAAGAGTGGAACCGGTTCGGGGTTGTCTAATAACCCAAGCCATTTGGGATGAACCACCCTGGCAGGTTTAGCGGCTCCGTTAGCCGATCTAAGGTTCTAAGAAAACAAAAA
The DNA here is from genome assembly GCA_009831015.1 of Picea engelmannii. NCBI lineage: Eukaryota > Viridiplantae > Streptophyta > Pinopsida > Pinales > Pinaceae > Picea > Picea engelmannii. The sequence goes on along the minus strand of ML780323.1, from coordinate 152,772 downwards.
AAAGAAAACTAATCTACAATAACTATTCTAACTAAAAATAAATAAAACAAACTAATAAACTAATCTAACTAAAACTAACTATTAAATAAACTAAACTAAAACTAATTATTAAAACAAACTAAACTAATCTAGCTATTCTATATATACAATCTACTAACTACTACTATACTAACTCTAACTAATTAACTATCTAACTACTAACATAAATAAACCTTATTCACAAAATGTACAATATCTACAATTTACAGATTTAAATAAAACCTGGAAAACTCACTTATATTCTGCCCTAAGACAGAGAAAAATGTTTTTGTTGATTGTATAATTTTATGAATAGAAATAAAACAAAAACTAACTAAACTAAATCACTAATCTAAACTACAAATATATCTAACTAAAATACTAATAGAATACTAAAGAAATTAACAAAAATAAATCACAAACTGACCTGGAGAAATGCTCCAAGTTATCCCTGTGTATGATGATTGTGCTAGCTAATCAGAGGGAGGAAACCTGCACCGAATTATCAAGGAGTTTCTCGTAAACGATAGCTGCAGTGCTCTTCAAGTATGATTACAGGACAAACAAGACATAAAAATCACAACAATCATATGATTTATAAATCTCCACAGTTAGATAAACCCGTATGCAAACACTTATACAAAATAATTCAATTGATGAAGAAGAGAAATCGGTCATTCATTAACTGAATAGAGTAATTGCTGTATTTTTTAAGTATTGAAAGAAATCAGACATGGATCATATTAATTAAATCACGTCATTCTGCAAAAGACTATGATAGCTAAAGTAGTCTATAATCAATTGTTAATGACATGCATAAACTTGAAACAAAAGATTGATATTATGAAAGTGAAAGTTGTAGCAGAACATCAACTTCTGTCTCAGTTTGTATTAGGAATCCATAGCCTGGTTCTCCCACAAGTGAGGATGCTCTTTATTACAAAAAATAATAAGTATTTAAAGATTTTCCACAGGGTAAAACCTCCCTGTGGAAGTTATCAAAACTGTTTACATAAAATCTGGGAAGATATCCCAAGTTTAACTAAACTAGGAACCTACAATAAAACTAAACACACAAATATCCCCTAGACTATCCAGCATATCCCATGCAATTCGAATTTACCTGAAAAGGGTAAAAAATGGACAAGTTAGAAGGGTCCTTTATTAATAAAATGAAAAAGATCTAATTCTATAGACAAACAAGACACAAAATCAACATTAAAATTGATTGAAAATATTTTAAAGAATTAAATTCACTTAACCTCCAATATATATTTGAAAACGAATCAATCAATTTGAAATTGTTACACCATTTGAAATCAAACAGGATCAAGATCAATCAAATGGTTACAGAGATACGCGTACTCTGTTTCTTTTGTTACCACAAAATCGAACGAACAGAATCATAATCAGACATGGATCATATTAATTAAATCACATCATTCTGCAAAAGACTATGATAGCTAAAGTAGTCTATAATCAATTTCTAATGACATGCATAAACTTGAAACAAAAGATTGATATTATGAAAGCAAAAGTTGTAGCAGAACATCAACTTCTATCTCAGTTTGTATTAGGAATCCATAGCCTGGTTCTCCCACAAGTGAGGATGCTCTTTATAACAAAAAATAATAAGTATTTAAAAGTTTTCCATAGGGTAAAACCTCCCTGTGGAAGTTATCAAAACTGTTTACATAAAATCTGGGAAGATATCCCAAGTTTAACTAAACTAGGAACCTACAATAAAACTAAACACACAAATATCCCCTAGACTGTCCAGCATATCCCATGCAATTCGAATTTGCCTGAAAAGGGTAAAAAATGGACAAGTTAGAAGGGTCCTTTAGTAATAAAATGATAAAGATCTAATTCTATAGACTAACTACAGAATCTTGCGATTCTGTAGATGGTCTAAATAAGACACAGAATCAACATTAAAATTGATTGAAAATATTTTAAAGAATTAAATTCACTTAACCTCCAATATCTATTTGAAAACGAATCAATCAATTTGAAATTGTTACACCATTCAAAATCAAACAGGATCAAGATCAATCAAATGGTTACAGAGATACACGTACTCTGTTTCTTTTGTTACCACAAAATCGAACAAACATAATCATAATCAACAGTTGTGAAATCATTTGATATTAATTTGAAATCGATATAATCAAAACAAATCGTAGGCAATTGTTATGCTTCCTTAACAACAGGAGATACGATCACATCCAAACAAGATCATTTTCAAATCGTTATAACTGTATTGTCATAGCAAATGATTCATGCCACGCGTGGATTAACTCAAACTGGTGCGAAAATCAACTCAAATAAAATCATAACAGGATCAATTAATTGGTAACAGAATTCGTAAGAATTATCCGATCGTTTGTTATTGCAAATTGGGAAAACAAGATCGATTGACTTTGATCAAAATTGTTCCATTCAAACGAATTATATCCGGATTTGATAGAGCTAACCTAGGTCGACCAATTCATTTTGCAAATTTAAAATCAAACAGAGAAGCATTTATGATACGAATCCAACTCATGAAAATGATCATACTAATTGAAGATACACAACAATCTAATCAATCAAGCAACTGGAGTTTTAACATAGTTATTATGAATCAAAACCATTCCATGATTCAGGCGCATTTGCACAGGCTTAAATGAGAGCATTGTTTTCATACGAAACAGAGTTGTTCTTTCCAAATTGAAACCGAACAGAGTTGTATTCCTGTTTTTAGAAGATTACATGACACAACATATATTAAAAGATCGTAACAACCAAACTCATTGAAATTGTTTGTCAATCAMAGCATACGAACCATAACGAAATCAAATCCAAACATGATCGTATTCTAAGTTGAGCATAAAAAACTTACTGTTCAGAGTAGATAAAAAATAAATTCAATTGAAAGCAAAACGTCAATTTCGTTAACTCAATCAGACAAACGAACAAATCAAATCCAAACGAAGACCAATCAAATCCGATAAAAATCTATCAGTGGCTAAACTGGGAATGATCAAATCATGTATCCAAGATGAAATTTCATTTATTTTTAGCAAAGAGAAAATACAGGATGAACACATTATGACAGAGCCATTTCGAAATATAAACAGAGCTATTCGAAATATAAACAGAGCTATTCAAAGACCAAATTCAAATCAGTATATTAATCCTGGTCATTCACAAAACTAAAATGATATCAAAAATCATACCTGTATGGCGATCAGATAGCTTGATCATGACAATTTGGAGTTGACAATGGCTGTGGTCGATTCAACATTCTTGAAAATGATGGAGTTAGTTGTCTTCTGCTTCCTATCAGTTGCTTGGAGCTGGTCTCTTTGACTGGTCAATACTGCAACTTGATTTTCCAATAACTGGATTTTTTATTGGAGTATGGGAACGTCGATGTAAGATCGTTCCAACCATAAATCACATTGGTCACAGGGAGACTGTGTGGGCTTCGAAAATGCAGGTGAGGGTTTGATTACATTGCCAAGGGTTTCGTTAGGCAGTTTCATCCCAGGGTAGCTAGGATTATTTCTTAGGCAAGGGGGAAGATTCGAAACGAAATCATAAGGCGGCTTGGTGCACAGATCCTATGAGTAAGGGTATTCACTGGCTAGGAAAAATTCTATGTCAGAGTCCAAATCCTCACTAAGGACTATGGGCTTTGACTTAGCAGAGGGTTTAGGTTTATTCCTAGCCATTCTCGAAATAAGCCGAGCGTTCTTTTTACCCTTAGCAATAACAATAGGGTTTGCCTTGGCCCTTTTTCTCGCAGGCTTTTTTATAGCCCGGTCTTCTCTGCTACAACGTCTGGTAAGTCAATGTCAGGGTCGACCGAGGGTTTAGGAGAGGGAATTAGGACATGGAAGGGCACAGGTGGTTGGACATTGGTTTCATTAACCACAAGCTTGTCAACCTGGACAGGGTCTATGTCATCAAAACCATTTCGAGCGATGAAAACTCTCCAGCTATCACCATGTAAACTCAAAGGATAAACAATGATAAGTTTAATTAGTCCATGGTGGAACATGCTACTATCAGCCTTCTCCCTTTTAAACCTTTTAGACATTTTATATAGGCTACGCTAAAAGTAAAAGGGCATATTCAATGGGTATCCCATAAAATTCATTAACAAACGCAGGTGGTAGAGAAACACGAGTCCATATCGACCTTCATATGTCATGAACTGTTTGACTATTATGAAAAGGTCATGCCATCGTGGTATAAGCATGGATATGGGCATACCTCTGTCACAAGAGGTGACCTTTCAAGAGACAAACAGTACTGGCCATGAAACCTCTTCCACTTTCAAATTTTTGAACCAACGTTGCCCTGTGGCAGGTAACCCTGTAGCAGAACTAATAAACTTCTCATCGATTTCCAACTTTATGTCTTCCACCTTGGCTCTACAGCCATCAAAAGTTAGAGTGAACTGCTGTGCCACAAATAAGTTAAAACCCTCAAATTTCTACACGAAGGTAAGCCAACCATTATCCTTCAAGTCTTTCCAGGCATTGTCAAATAACAGCAAGGCATGGTTGCCGTTCGGTTTGATTCGCACCACCGGTGCCATGGAGCTGAGCACACGGTGAACAAGCCAGGGTTTGGGTCATAGCATACACAGGAGCAAAGTGCACAAAGGGTTACCTGAGCTAACAGAGGTAAACGGGGATAAAGGATAGGCATAAATGTCATCGTGCGGAGGTGGTGGATCTTATCTCTGCCATGCATAATAGTTATTGCCAAAGTACAACCGTCGGCTTATATCTGTTCTACCCATTATAGTATAGTTCAACAATCATGTCACTTGGCCGACCAATGAAATCAATGGTAAGTGTATAAACCAATGCGTGCAATCAACGTTATGCCATAGTTTTAAACCATCAACATACAATTTGAAAAGAATACCAAATGTTTAACCATGCACCAATGTATTGTAAGAGCTCATATCAAGAGTTTAACCAAGGTGTCAATGGGTCTTCATATAATCAACATGCCAATAGTTATGAAAATATGAACATAGGCATCATATTAAAAGATATATATGAAAGATTTAACCATAACACCTATGTATTTTCATGAAACCAATGATCAAGTAGGTCAAATAACATGCAAATCCAAATGCCAATGCATTACAAACTCAATGAAACCAAGTCACACAATCAATCCAAGAATGTCCAATGAGTATAGTTTGAAAGTTTTGCCAGCTACATAATGATAAGTGAAATGTAAGCACAATAGGAATCTTGACAAGAAGGATCATGATAGTTCAAATAATGATTTCAATGAGACTTTGAAAGACTAAGTTTTCATGCTTACAGTCGTGAAAACAAAATGAAGGTAAATGTGCAAATGTCGCAAAAATAAAAGTATCATTTATTTGAAAATTGCGACGAAAAATTGATATTTGCAAAACATTGGTGTAGGCAGCTTATAAGATAGTAGAAAAATGCGGATTGGTTGCCAACAATGGCGACACACTGGTAGAAGCAGTTATCTCTGCCAAAAGGAACAAATTCAGATTAGGACAACAAAGATAATTTCAACTCAAAAATAACAATCAGAAAATTATATAAACATCATCATTGACCAACTATTCCAGCAGTGTTTTTAAAAGATGAAAACTGATAACAGTCTTAAGATCAGCAAGCCACGATATTAAACATAAAATCTCCAATACTATTGGCAGAGACACTGCTGCCAGGAGGTGTCCATAGCCTCGACAAGGTTTCCATTTAACCCACTCTAACATCTGTATCCTGACAAGAAGTTCTGGATCAGAATAAAGGACATTAAGAGGATTCTTATTTGCAAATTTTCATATACCCGACATTGCTTCGCTGCAAGCGGGCCTGTTCAGTACCCCGACAAAGTTGTCTTGGCGCCATGCATGCATTTACCCGCTGCCAGCAGACTTGTTCAGCATCCCAATGGGTTTACAAGCACTTCCCACAGCTCTTATTAATAATTTATTTTGTTTTTTTCTTTTCATAGATATATATTTGAGCGGGGTGACGCTGAAAATCATGATATTTTAACATATTTTTTTTAGACCTCATCAGAATTTCTTAGAACTGTCCTTAATTTAGATCCAAAGATGTTTATTTACAAAAACAACTTCCTAAGGCAGGGAGACATCCTCCGATTCATTCCTTTACGGAATAGGGACAGCGTAAAAAGATAATAGGTGATCACGACAAGCTTTACTCAGAGATCGAAATCAGCCATCTTCTTTTAAAGAACAGAATTTTCCAACATAGATATAAGTTTCAAAAATAAACCATTGATGTTTATACCTTTTTCTTAGCAGTTATTTTAGCGAAGGAATTTTCTATTTTCTTTGTCTGAATAGCTCAGTATACAGGTGTGTGTATTTCAAAGAAAACACAAACTTATAAATTCAAAGAAAAATCAAAAACGAAAAAGCACACAAAAGCAAAATATGTACATAATATACAAGGGTTGTCATCAAGCAAAGTATCTTTTCAAGGCTTGGCCATTCACCGGATAGGTGTCAGGCTGTCCTTCAAGATTCTGCAATTGAAAAGAATTGGGACCCAACTTTTCAGCAATTAAAAACGGTCCAAGCCATATGTTAAGCCCTAATATTGGCTCATTACCCCTTAATTGGGGCATATTAGATTAATAATGTTATTTTATTTATGTCGGCTTTAGGCCATTAGTTGTAATTTAGATTAGTAATGTTATTTTAATTATGTCGGCTTTAAGCCATTATTTGTAATTATACCTCCTAGT
>ML780323.1:72622-134867 GCA_009831015.1 Picea engelmannii | reverse complement strand
TAGATTGTTTAACCCAAATATCTATGCTTTGATGCAAAGCTTTAGTGTAGTATGCTATTATAAGACTCTCAGCAGGCATAGAATCCCCAGGGATTCGGTTTTTAAGTGTTAATAATCTTTGATTAAAGTCTTTAAATTTTTCTTTTGGGTTCATTCTTAAGCTAGAAAGGTCCATGACTAGGACTTCCAGAGGTTTACCGTCTCCAAACTTTTCCAAAAAGCATGACTCAAACTTTTCCCAAGACACGATGGTATGGGGTTGTTGGGCAAAGTACCATGTTGATGCATTACCCTCGAAAGTATAAGCGAACAACCTACAGACAACGTCTTCATGTTTGACATTGTGGAGTCTTATGGCTAACATAAACTTTTTAATGTGATCTTCAGCGATCTATTTTGAGTCAGGGTCAAACTTGGGAAGCCATTTCTCTGGATTCTTAGGTAAAGTGTGCTGAGCTCCAGGTACAGCTACGACATCCTGATCAAGCCAGGGTCTAGCAAGGTTATTCTGATTTTCCATTAGGGTAGTGGGTGTGGAAGGCTGAGAGGGGGAATTTCCTTCGTCGGAGGAATATCCTCCAGAAGAGGAAGGAGATGATGGAGGTGGTGAAGGAGGTATCCCAGATCCTCCTGCAGCAGGATTTAAGATTGGATCTGAAGGATTCACAGTGAGGTTAGTGTCACCTAATTGTTCTCTGATATCAGATAAGTCCAAAGGTTGTCCCCACAGACGGTTTGGTTTCTTCAAACGGGCTAAGGAACTATGTGTTTTTATCAGATATTGACAAACAATCTCTTGTATGTCACCACCTGTAGGATTAGGGGTTGTTGGCTCAACTGTGGTCTGTGGATCGTCGGTTGAAGTAGTTGCTATTTGAAGGGGAATATTATCGTTTGAATGGCTTCTAGTCACTATAGGTGAGAGATTAGGTGGTGGAACAGTCTTGCGACTGCCTCGTGCCATTAATTAAATTCAGGCCCTCCTTCTAGCGCCATTTGTTGACGGGCGAAATTGATCGTCCGTCAACTAGAAGAGTGGAACCGGTTCGGGGTTGTCTAATAACCCAAGCCATTTGGGATGAACCACCCTGATGGGTTTAGCGCCTCTGTTAGCCAATCTAAGGTCATAAGAAAACAAAAAAAAGAAAACTAATCTACAATAACTAATCTAACTAAAAATAAATAAAACTAACTAATAAACTAATCTAACTAAAACTAACTATTAAATAAACTAAACTAAAACTAATTTTTAAAACAAACTAAACTAATCTAACTATTCTATATATACAATCTACTAACTACTACTATACTAACTCTAACTAATTAACTATCTAACTACTAACATAAATAAACCTTATTCACAAAATGTACAATATCTACAATTTACAGATTTAAATAAAACCTGGAAAACTCACTTATATTCTGCCCTAAGACAGAGAAAAATGTTTTTGTTGATTTTATAATTTTATGAACAGAAATAAAACGAAAACTAACTAAACTAAATCACTAATCTAAACTACAAATATATCTAACCAAAATACTAATAGAATATTAAAGAAATTAAAGAAAATAAATCACAAACTGACCTGGAGAAATGCTCTAGGTTTGCCCTGTGTATAATGATTGTGCTAGCTAATCGGAGGGAGGAAACCTGCATCGAATTATCAAGGAGATGCTCATAAACGATAGCTGCAGTGCTCTTCAAGTATGATTACAGGACAAACAAGACATAAAAATCACAACAATCATATGATTTATAAATCTCCATAGTTAGATAAACCCGTATGCAAACACTTATACAAAATAATTCAATTGATGAAGAAGAGAAATCTGTCATTCATTAACTGAATAGAGTAATTGCTGTATTTTTTAAGTATTGAAAGAAATCAGACATGGGTCATATTAATTAAATCACATCATTCTGCAAAAGACTATGATAGCTAAAGTAGTCTATAATCAATTGTTAATGACATGCATAAACTTGAAACAAAAGATTGATATTATGAAAGCAAAAGATGTAGCAGAACATCAACTTCTATCTCAGTTTGTATTAGGAATCCATAGCCTGGTTCTCCCACAAGTGAGGATGCTCTTTATTACAAAAAATAATATGTATTTAAAGGTTTTCCATAGGGTAAAACCTCCCTATGGAAGTTATCAAAACTATTTACATAAAATCTGGGAAGAAATCCCAAGTTTAACTAAACTAGGAACCTACAATAAAACTAAACAAACAAATATCCCCTAGACTGTCCAACATATCCCATGCAATTCGAATTTACCTGAAAAGGGTCAAAAATGGACAAGTTAGAAGGGTCCTTTATTAATAAAATGATAAAGATTTAATTGTATAGACTAACTATAGAATCTTGTGATTCTGTAGCTGGTCTAAATAAGACACAGAATCAGCATTAAAATTGATTGAAAATCTTTTAAAGAATTAAATTCACTTAACCTCCAATATCTATTTGAAAACAAATCAATCAATTTGAAATTGTTACACCATTCAAAATCAAACAGGGTCAAGATCAATCAAATGGTTACAGAGATACGCGTACTCTGTTTCTTTTGTTACCACAAAATCGAACGAACAGAATCATAATCAATAGTTGTGAAATCGTTTGATATCAATTTGAAATCGATATAATCAAAACAAATCGTAGGCAATTGTTATGCTGCCTTATCAACAGGAGATACGATCGCATCCAAACAAGATCATCTTCAAATCGTTATAACTGTATTGTCATAGCAAATGATTCATGCCACGAGTGGATTAACTCAAACTGGTGCGAAAATCAACTCAAATAAAATCATAACAGGATCAATTAATTGGTAACAGAATTCGTAAGAATTATCCGATTGTTTGTTATTGAAAATTGGGCAAACAAGATCGATTGACTTTGATCAAAATCGTTCCATTCAAATGAATTATATCCGGATTTGATAGAGCTAACCTAGGTCGACCAATTTGTTTTGCAAATTTAAAATCAAACAGAGAAACATTTATGATACGAATCCAACTCATGAAAATGATCATACTAACTGAAGATACATGACAATCTAATCAATCGAACAACTGGAGTTTTAACATAGTTATTATGAATCAAAACCATTCCATGATTCGGGTGCATTTGCACAGGCTTAAATGAGAGAATTGTTTTCATACGAAACAAAGTCGTTCTTTCCAAATTGAAACCGAACAGAGTTGTATTCCTGTTTTTAGAAGATTACATGACACAACATATATTAAAAGATCGTAACAACCAAATTCATTGAAATCGTTTGTCAATCACAACATACGAACCATAACGAAATCAAATCCAAACATGATCGTATTCTAAGTTGAGCATAAAAAAGTTACTGTTCATAGTAGATACAAAACAAATTCAATTGAAAGAAAAATGTCAATTTCGTTAACTCAATCAAACAAACGAACAAATCAAATCCAAACGAAGACCAATCAAATCCGATAAAAATATATCAGTGGCTAAACTGGGAATGATCAAATCATGTATCCAAAATGAAATTTCATTTATTTTTAGCAAAGTGAAAATACAGGATGAACACATTATGACAGAGCCATTTCGAAATATAAACAGAGATATTTGAAATATAAACAGAGCTATTCGAAGACCAAATTCAAATCAATATATTAATCCTGGTCATTCACAAAACTAAAATGATATCGAAAATCATACCTGTATGGCGATCAGATAGCTTGATCATGACAATTTGGAGTTGACAACGACTGTGGCCGATTCAACATTCTTGAAAATGATGGACCCAGTTGTCTTCTGCTTCCTATCAGTTGCTTGGAGCTGGTCTCTTTGACTGGTCAATACTGCAACTTGATTTTCCAATAACTGGATTTTCGATTCGAGTATGGGAACGTCTATGTAATATCGTTCCAACCATAAATCACATTGGTCACAGGGCGACTGTGTGGGATTCGAAAATGCAGGTGAGGGTTTGATTACATTGCCAAGGGTTTTGTTAGGCAGTTTGATCCCAGGGTAGCTAGGATTATTTCTTAGGCAAGGGGGAAGATTCGAAACGAAATCATAAGGCGGCTTGGTGCACAGACCCTGTGAGTAAGGGTATTCATTGGCTAGGAAACGTTCTATGTCAGAGTCTGAATCCTCACTAAGGACTATGGGCTTTGACTCAGCAGAGGGTTTAGGTTTATTCCTAGCCATTCTTGAAATAAGTCGAGCGTTCTTTTTACCCTTAGCAATAACAGTAGGGTTTGCCTTGGCCCTTTTGCTCACAGGCTTTTTTATAGCCTCGGCCTTATCTGCTACAACGTCTGGTAAGTCAATGTCAGGGTCGACCGAGGGTTTAGGAGAGGGAAGTAGGACATGGAAGGGCACGGGTGGCTGGACATTGGTTTCATTAACCACAGGCTTGTCAACCTAGACAGGGTCTGTGTCATCAAAACCATTTCGAGCGATGAAAGCTCTCCAGCTATCACCATGTAAACTCAAGTGATAAACAATGATAAGTTTAATTAGTCCATGGTGGAACAGGCTACTATCGGCCTTCTCCCTTTTAAACCTTTTAGACATTTTATATAGGCTACGTTGAAAGTAAAAGGGCATATTCAACGGGTATCCCATAAAATTCATTAACAAACGCAGGTGGTAGAGAAACACGAGTCCATATCAACCTTCACAGGTCACAAACTGTTTGACTATTATGAAAATGTATGCCATTGTGGTTTAAGCATGGATATGGGCATACCTCTATCACAAGAGGTGACCTTTCGGGAGACGAACAGTAGTGGCCATGGAACCTCTTCCACTTTCGAATTTTTGAACCAGTGCTGGCCCGTGGCAGGTAACCCTGTAGCAGAACTAATAAACTTCTCATTGATTTCCAAATGTATGTCACCCACCTTGGCTCTACAGCCATCAAAAGTCAAAGAGAACTGTTGTGCCACAAATAAGTTAAAACCCTAAAATTTATGCACGAAGGTAAGCCAACTGTTATCCTTCAAGTCTTTCCGGGCATTGTCAAATGACAGCAAGGCTTGGCTGCCATTCGGTTCGATTTCCACCACCGGTGCCATGGAGCTGAGCACACGGTGAACAAGCCAGGGTTTGGGTCATAGCATACACAGGAGTAAAGTGCACGAAGGGTTACCCAAGCTAACAGAGGTAAACGGGGATAAGGGATAGGCATAAATGTCATCGTGCGAAGGTGGTGGAGCTTATCTCTGCCATGCATAATAGTTATTGCCAAAGTACAACTGCCATCTTATAGTTGTTCTACCCATTATAGTATAGTTCAACAATCATGTCACTTGTCCGACCAATGAAATCAATGTAAGTGTATAAACCAACGTGCACAATCAGTGTTATGCCATAGTTTTATACCATCAACATACAATTTGAAAATAATACCAAATGTTTAACCATGCGCCAATGTATTGTAATAGCTCATATCAAGAGTTTAACCAAGGTGTCAATGGGTCTTCATATAATCAACATGCCAATAGTTATGAAAATACGAACATAGGTATCATATTAAAAGATATATATGAAAGATTTAACCATAACACCTATGTATTTTCATGAAACCAATGGCCAAGTAGGTCAAATAACATGCAAATCCAAATGCCAATGCATTACAAACTCAATGAAACCAAGTCACACAATCAATCCAAGAATGTACAATGAGTATAGTTTGAAAGTTTTGCCAGCTACATAATGATAAGTGAAATGTAAGCACAATAGGCATCTTGACAAGAAGGATCATAATAGTTCAAATAATGATTTCAATGTGACTTTGAAAGACGAAGTTTTCACGCTTACAGTTTTGAAAACAAAACGAAGGTAAATGTGAAAAATGTCGCAAAAATAAATGTATCGTTTATTTGAAAATTGCGACGAAAAATTGATGTTTGCAAAACATTGGTGTAGGCAGCTTATAAGACAATAGAAAAATGTGGATTGGCTGCCAACACTTTTGTTTCATCAATTCTTTCTTGAGTGACTTGTTTTCTTGTCTTAGTTCATGTAAAGAACTAATCAATTATGCTTCATAATTTTCTTCCTTTTCAATTAGTTTTTCTGTCTCATTTCCTTCATGGCATTATATTTCAAGATGTCTCTGTTTTTCACAATTAAATCAAAACTCCATATCTCTGGTGATTATGTATTGTTCATCTTCTGAATCTATTTGACACAGTGAACATATTTCTTCTTGATATGTACCTGCATCTTCTTTGGCATTTTCTGAATCTGTGATGGGTGAAGAATATATATCATGTAAATTATCCCAAATTTCTTTGGCCAATGAACATTTACCAACCTTTTCTCTTACCATATTAGGTAATCCTTCCTAGATGAAATCCATTTCTATTTTGTTATTCTTCTTCAATTCCTTCTTGGTTGCAGTCTTTTTCCCTTTTTGAACTATCATATCCTGTAACAATTGATAGCCAAATATAATACCCCTATGCTTGTAAAAACACTTTCCCCTTTCCACTCCACATCTCATACTTTAAACCATTTTGACCATTGAACAATGGTACTCCATTCTCAGAATAATACATGATCTCCTTCCAGTGATTAAATTGTTTCTTGAAAGAACCTGCTATGTTACCAATTGTTGGATTACTGAGAAGGGAGGGTGGGATGAATCAGTAATAGATCAATTTAATCATTTTTAACCATATAATGCAAGTGTCATATCAATGTAGCATTATCATCCAATAATTGCATAGTAAATAAACAATGAACAAATGAGAAATCATACACATACAAAATACACCAATATTTTTATGTGGAAACCCAAAGTGAGAGAAAACCACATAATTAATTTTCGTATATGTCTTTAAGGATTAAATTCATTGGCCCCAAGGTGTAGGACAGTCGGTGACAGAGTGTGTTGTTAAGACACTCTGTGATGTTAAGTCACCGATTCGAAACCTGTGGGGACAAAAAATCCAGCCATGTTAAGGGTTGGTGTGGCTTAGGCCGGGTGCGATCCCCAGGTGATTTTTATGGCTTATATACCCATGATTCATGGTTTATTATCCACAGGTTAGTCCCATATGTCACGGACAAACTAACAAAAAAAAAGAAAAAGAATTACATTCATTGGAATCATCAACTTCCCTTGGTTTCCATCTGCAAATGGAAGGAGGCTTCAATGCCCTAATTTCTCAGACTACAACCTGAGGGAAGATTCAACTCCCCAATTCTATGGATACAAACATAATGAGGCTACAACCCCCCATGTTCTTCGGATACAACCAGAAGGTGGCTACAACCACCTGTCTTTTCCCCGTCCAATTGCCCTCAAATATAAGTAGAATGATGGAACCACTGTCACACTATCATTGTGAGATATACAGTTGTAAACCTGTACCAATCAACTATACCAAACAACCTGTAAAAATAACATGTGCCAACATGTACCATACATCAACCTATACCTCAACCTGTACCATAAACAAATGCATCAACCATGCACCAAACCTATACAAATAACTTGTCACAATAACCTGTCGAAACAACTTGTAATCAGCCTATATAATAAAAAAGTTCATCAACCATGCACCAACATGTACTTCAACCTGTACCATCAATGAGTTCATCAACCATGCACCAAAGATGTACCAATCACGCATAAAATACACATAAACTATCACTCATCAATATGTACCAACATAATCATCTATACACCTCATGTATGTGTTAACTCATCAACTACTTGTCTCAACCATGTACCCAACATGTACCTCAACCAAAATCCCTCATAAATTTCATCATCCAAATCTTATTTGTAACTCTGTAATATGGCTGGTATATATGATCACATGCCTGCAAACCTTCCTTAACTTTAACAACAAGAGACTACCATTTTCACCAAACTTTGTTTTAGTCACACATGACTAATTTTGGATTAGTCAACAACCCTAACCTGCAATAATCATAACTATGTACCTATAATAAACAAAGATATTAAAATAGTACACAATGTTCTTCAATGTCTTTTATGCAATTCCTCTAGGTTTCACTACTTGGATCCTTTCAGAAAAGGAGTTATAGAAAATATTCCATACCTTATTGAGGTCTGGCTTATTCTAGAGAGAAAAATTGTAGAGCATGCCCCACATGGAATATTTTTTGTATGGATATGAAAATTGTACACCAAATACTATAGACTATACTCTAACCAATACATTTGGTCTTACTAAATTTGGATCTGTTATGAAGAAGTTATGCATTTTTTACCCGAAACAAATGTTTTAGACTACTTTCAAGACTAACCAAAAATCCTATTTTCCACAGAGTGTAAGTCCTAAAATAAAATGATCCACAAGATAAATTGTTCATCACAAATACTTGGATATGTTCCCTCAACGACCTCCAAATTTCATAGTCTGAATCATTCTTGAAAAAAATTACTGCGACAATGGTGAGATGACCTGTAAATAACATACCTTAGAAAGCATCATCAAAAGAATTTATCCTCCCTTGAATTTCGGCCTTCTTTACTTCATCTTCCCTCTGAAATTTGGCTTAGATATCCTTTGTTTACATCAGTCACTTGTATATATTCAATATGCTCAAGTGTGATTAAAATGAGAGAGTCTTGCCTCTTATTTATACTTTCATGTCACTTCCTCAAGGGGTTACCTTTTAACCATCTTAACCCACTTTCTTTATTTTAGGGTTAACCCACTTCTAACCACTTGTCTACTTAGTAATTTCTCCATTAACTTTATTATTTAAATAATTTCTTTTGTATCCACTTTGACTTATAGTACACTCATCACTTCACTTTATTATTTACCTTCTAAAATCTCTTAAACTACTTTCCTTATTTTAGGGCTAACCCACTTCTAACCGTTTGTCCACTTAGTAATTTCTCCATTAACTTTATTATTTAAATAATTTATTTTTATCCACTTTGAATTATAGTACACTCATCACTTCACTTTATTATTTAAATAATTTCTTCTTTGCAACCACTTTGACAACTTTGACCTTTTGGGGCTTCTATATGACTCCTGAGGGTTCTCCAACTTCACATAGCCATAACTCTCTAACCATGAGAAGTTATGTGATGTTCCACATACCACCAGGAATGGCAGGACATGTACTATGCATCCAGATAATTCTTACCTTAAAATATATTAAAACACATATCATTATACATGAAACAAACTTGATTCCATTACCCAAACCTTTGTGCTACTGAAATTCGCTACCATACTTTCTTCAAGGGTTGACATCAATGGCAACCAACCCAATTAATCAACATATTTTAACTCTAGATGTAGTTTCTAACACTTTTCCTCAATGTGACCATTAATATTGCAGTGGTTACAATGGTTTCTAGGATCCTTCCACTAACGTGCTTTGGTTTTTGTCTTCTTATCCTTCCCCTCTTTCCACTTCTTCTTCCCTTGCTTAGAATATTCTGGGTTCTCTTTCTGTTTGGAACTGCTTGGCTTCCCTTTCTTGTGGATTATGTTTTATAGAAAATGTGCCTATACACATGCCTCGTTCATTGTCCTTAGATTGAAAATCATCACTTTTGTTTTTATATGGCTATGTAGACCCCCCACATATGTGAGAAGTAAATTTTGGTTCTTGGGAGGGTTACCCAACATGATGGCCATATGTTTTAAGTTGGGGGTGCACTCCTACCCTTGCATCTTCTTGAATTAGTGCCACTAGATTGATTGGTCCTCTACATACCTCATAGGGTAGAATTATAACTTGATGAGGGTTTTGAAATCCTTCCAATTAGTTAGTGGTGGATAACCCTCCAGCCTAGGTTAAATCATGGCCCTCTAAATTTAGTTTGGAAAATGATGTCTTTTGTTCTTCATCTATATGGTGAATTCTAAAATAAAATTCTAGTTGCTACAACCGATGATTCAATTTTAATGTATCAACTAAACCTTATGTTGGCACCCAATGTTTTGGGATAGAGATTTCACACAGACACAAATTCAGGTGTGCATGCACTAAAATTTTTCATGCACACCAATAGTTGCACAATGGATAACATGAGGTGTGTGCGCCAATATGATTTCTACTATGCACGTCAGTTTGATTTCTACTATGCATGCCAGAAATAAAGAAGATACCACATGCAGATAGAAATCAAGAAAAGTATCTTCATGAAATCTCCCTGAATGATTAACTCGGATAACACAAGAGATCATGGAGAAATTAAGGGATGAGATGGAAAGTTAGTTGAGACTACCATGACACTAAAGAGCATATGTGGATTGAATGCAAGTGGGATAAGCATGCATGATTGGTATTCAACAGAGTGAATGGAGCAGAAATGAAAGTGATAGAGTGCCAGAGCAGAGAAGGAAACAAAAGGGATCAACAACGAAAGAGGAGTTAGTTAGTTAGTTGGTGATTGTTGTTTTTGGGATCGCTTTTGTTGTGGTCAAGTTTTTTGGGTTCACTCTAAGATCATGCTTGTAAAGAGTCTGGTTGTGAGTCTATTTTTTTTATACATGCATTGTCTAAGAGAGCACATGATGCTTTTAATGAACCACTTTGAGAATGTATGAGAGAAAAATGAACTATTTATGATAAAGGATGAGTCACTTGTTATATATATGTGATTGGTTGAATCAATATAATAAAAGGTGAAGTGATTCCTATCCTTTGATGTGTTGATTATGTGTCCAATGAATTTGTGTTCTATTTTTACATGTTGCTTGTATTTAATCATATTGTAATGGAACATATGAATTTCTACCCAAATAGATTCCTTGTGTAATTAACCCTTCATCGCCTAAACAATACTAGTTGGAATCTCGGGTGATACCTTCTTCAATCTTTGATTGAGGATTGATATGTCGACACCATGGATTTTTTTTTGTCAACTCTGGATGAACCTTGGGTCATCAACCCCCCTAGCATTTACAAGGATGTGTGCAAGTCAGCCAAAAAAATGGATCAATTGTTGCAACCTGAAGGTTTTGTATTGAATGATGAAAGTAGAGAATGAGGTGGTATCGATCTCATGAGAAAATACAAGAGTGGCTGACTACAAAAGAAGATGTGTTTGTTAAGTGATAAACTCAATGTCTGATTTCCAATGTGGACTGATGGAAGAATAGTTATATATACATTGATATGGATGAAATTTTCTTTGTTGAATTTCCATGTCTATTGTATGAATGGTTGAAGAGGAAGACTACTACTAATACTGCTTTGAGGCCTCAAGAACCACTAGTATGGGATCATATTACCATGGATATGATGAAATAGTTGGACAATAAGTGGGCTCAAGTAATTGATTTATAGTTTTCTTAGGTGAATGAAGGATACATTATTGATTTCTTTTTAGAATGCAATGATTCCTTCAGTGAGGTGAAGACAAATTTTGTTGAAATTCCTCAGAAAAGGATGCTAGAAGAAATATCATTGTGGATCTAAATGTTGTTCATGGAGAAAGGGTTGATTTGCATGGATATCAATAGGATGGCTAAGTAGACTCCCCTAGCCCTAGGGGGGGATGAAAACAAGGGTGAAGAGAGAGAGAGAGAGAGGAGATAGATCGATTGAGAAAGATCCAAAATATGTTGAGATGAGATGAGGGAGAGAATGGACCTAGAAGATCATAGAGGAGAAAGCGTTGAAAGATATGAAAGAAGAGTTGATTTAAGCAGGAAAGAAGAAGAGGGGAGAATAAATATTATAGAAAGGGGTGGAAGATGAGGGGTTAGGGTCATGATAAAGAGGAAAAGGACTTCACTAGGAGGAAGTGAAAGAGAAAGATTTGTGCTATAGGGGAGCATCAATGAATAGGTTTACAAATAGGCACTTCATTAGGAGTAGGGTATCGAGTGAAGATACTAGAAGTAGGGGTAGTAGGAGCCAAGAAGACAAAGTGAAAACCCCTTGGTTGTTGTGAGATGCTGCCACTTCAGAGAAAGATGAGGCACAAAGTAGAGGTGCGAAGGTAGGAGAGGATGATGAAGGTACCCCAAGAGGATGGGAAGAGGATTTAGTGATAGTGGATGGTCTTGTGTGACTGCAGATATGAAAATATTTGGGTTTACTCACAAGAAATGTCATAATAAGATGGATCCACCCCCCCTAAACCACCCACATTGTGCATTTGTAACCAAGAAGAAACAACAACAAAAAACTTGGATATTGGAATAGAAGAAAGAGTAGGAGAAGAAAGGAGAGAAGAAAAAAGTTAAGAAGAGGACAGAGTCAACAATACTCCGCAAGGAAGAGTACCAGTACCAATATCCCCAACACCAAGTAGTCATCTAGGAGAAAATAGTCTGAGATTGAGGATGGTGAATTAGGATAACACCCTAAGGTTACATGTGTTCCATGGGATGGTTAAGGACAATGAAGAGTAGCATTGGTTTATGTGTGAGGATATATGGTCTATGAACATGATCACAGATGAAGAATCAAATATTACACAATTGGAGACCACTTTTAGAAATAGATCCCTAATGTGGTACATGTAATACAAGGTCTCTATGCTAGCAAGACAGATGAGGTCCCTAACATAAATCAAGAGAGATATACTTAAAGATCTCCAAAAACATTAGTCGGGGTCTTAATGCATTACAAATATTAAAGAGATCAAGTATCAACTAGAAGAATCCATGTGGGATTATGACCAATGGTTCAATACCTTATTGAACAGGCTAATGTTCCAGATCCAGGATGTGTAGCATAGATAATGATTCATTGTGGGGTTGCTTCCCAATATCCAAGTATCACTTACTCAACAAAAAGTGACAACTAAAGCATATTCAGTGGACAATGTGATTCACCTGGATGCTACACTAGGAGGAGGAGAAATATCATAAGGTCTGGCGCAGGTGCAACCGCAACTTTCCAACCTGATGATTTAGTTACAAGATATGGTACAAAGGAAAAGGTAGTGTGTGATAATGTGTGGTGTAGAATGTGTTGGTTAGAGGGTCACTACAAATATGAGTGTCCTACATTGGGAAATTATCTGGCTACAAGTGTGTCAAATCTCTTTCCGACCAGGCCTCATATGGAATGGTGTGATATTTGCAGACAATAGGGGTCATATACCACCTCACTTCCTAATGATTACGAAATACCATAGGACTCACCATATTTCATTCTTTGGATTCTACACATCCATGTAGCATGATGTGAACAATTGTTGGTAACTTCAGTTGGTGCAAGACTACACCCATGATGTCTTTTGAGTTTAGGAATAACAAAAGGTTGGTGATCATGGAGGCATTCACAGAGTTGGATATGGATGAGGATAGGGAGGTAGCACTGACCCCTGACCCTCAGGCCGAGATACGACGTAGGATCGTTCTAATCTCCTTGAGCTAAAGAGGATCCTTTGGCTCCTCGACTACAACCTTCAACGAATCCATGATCCACAGGTCCTTTGGAAACTCCACCTGTGTGAACAAGCTCTAGGCACGAGCTTCACCCTCACGTGACCACAATTGGCCTTGGCACAAGAACCTTTTTCAACTCACAATTCACAAGTTCATGAGTCGAATACCCTTGAATTTTCTTTTCTAAACTATGGATACCCGAGATGACGATACGGGTATAGCCCTTCCTTGCTAGCGCCTCTTCTAGAGACCACCCGCTAGGGCTTAACTCTAACACCCTTCGCTACTCGTGACTTTGCGAGTTGAAGGATTGAACCTTCCTGCTCCTCTTTCACAAATCCATGAGACACTATAAGTCAGCGATGGATTGACTCCTCTTTTTCACTACTCGCAACTCGCAATATCGTGAGTTAGGGTGTTAGGCTCTTGTGCTCTCCTCTAGTGAATCTCTGAAGTGCAATAAGTCAATAGGATGTTGACTCCTTCCTGGGTTA
This sequence comes from Picea engelmannii, assembly GCA_009831015.1. Taxonomy (NCBI): domain Eukaryota; kingdom Viridiplantae; phylum Streptophyta; class Pinopsida; order Pinales; family Pinaceae; genus Picea; species Picea engelmannii. The sequence goes on along the minus strand of ML780323.1, from coordinate 121,022 downwards.
CGAGTGTCCACCTGTTAGCCACGTGGTCCCCACCTGATGGATGTGACGTATGTTCGCCCGAGCCCTCGACATTCGACACTTCGCAACTTCTATAGTCGAAAGGAAGTTCCTCCAAACCCCAAACCTCCTATACGCGATGTATTGAGATGCTGGATCTCATGGCTCTCCTTCCTCCTCGATCAAGGGTTCAGATCGCATCACGATCTTGTGACTCAAAACTTTGTAGAGCCAAGGCCTCCGCCTCCTAGCTCACAATACCTGAATCCATGATATGACCCAGATCTTTGCCACCTATCCTCCAAAATGGACGGTCCTGATTCCTTCGGGACTTCACAAGTCACGAAGTCAAAAGAATTCCCTGTTCCTCTCTTTGATGCCAAATCCCCGAGATACGAGGATCTTGTGACATGCATCCTCCTATATGGACAGCCCTGATGTCCTTGGGACTTCGTGAGTCGAGACTTCCTCCCTCTCGACTCTTACCTCTTGGACTCTCAATATACGAAACCCTGATGGGGCCTCATATTACCGCCACACATCCTCTTCAACGATGGACGGTCTTGATCCTTTCGAGATTTCGTGGTTCCTCTCCTTTGTGCATATGAGATTAAATCTCGTGCAACTCCTCCCAGATCCGATGGATATCAGTTATCTCTTATAGATCTGACGACCCAGATCTCTCTTTTTCGATGTGCTCTCCCGCGTCACCTGGACATGAAACTTCTATGGTCTAGATCTTCCTCTCCAGCTCCAAATCAATGACAAATGTAGCTCCCTTTTGAGCTTTCACTTCTTCCTCCTCCTTGGAAGATTTTCAAAGTGTTAAAGGTCTCGACCTTTGTTTCTATGTGAACCCTATATCCTTGGTATTGCTTGCATTCTTGAATATGCTTTCCCTCTTGAGCTTCACAACTTTGAACTCTCCAAAGGGTTTCCCTTCAACCTCTATGACACTTGCAGGACTTTGTGCATGAAAACACTCTCCCTCCTAAGTTTTTTTCTCTTTGAATCCTCGAAGGATCCTTCGACCTTTGCACTCCTTGTAGGGTCCCTGCACACATGAAGGTGTTATCCATCCTGAGCTTCTCTGTTGCTCAGACCTCTAAAGTCTCTATCCCTTTCTCTCCTTGAAAGGATGGAAATTCCCTCTGGCAACTTCTTGCTCAAGCAATCCTTGCTGAGCCTGCAGGGTGTTCAAAAACCCTGTGAAGGTCTTCTTCCTTGGACGCTTCTCTTCTGTTTCAACTCAAAAGAGTTTTTTTGTGCACTATTTCACTCACTCAATGCCCTCCTAGCAGAGCTCTACAGAATGTTCAGTAGTTCTATCTTCTTTCTGAACTCAAGATAGAGTTCTCCTGTGCACTCTAATACTCACTCAATGCCCTGCTGGCAGAGCTTCCAGAATCCTTAGTGATTATGTTTTCTCCTTGAACCCACAATGGATTTCTCCTCTGTACTATGTGCATGTGCTCAATGCCCTCCTGGCAAAGCTCTACAGAACCCCTCAGTGATTCTGTCTTCTATTGTGTCCTCCTCTACATAGTTCCTCCTCTAAGGTGTTCAACAACCTTGAGGTCTCCTCCTTGAGCCAATGAATTTGGCTGGTGTGCCCTCTTGGCACGTCTTTGTCTGAATCCATGGAATTCATAAGTGCACTCCTTACACTAGCTTTCAGAACCCGCAGTGTTCTATCATGCACTCATGCATGAAGCCTCAAAGAACCTAGACCTAAATATCAAAGAACTCAACAAACAACTGCTTCTACCTTTAACCTGCAAATGCACATCTACAACATACATCTACAACATATCAACAACACATAAAGACATTCATCACACACAGAATATCATGCAGGAAAAACTGCTTCTGTTTGTATTAATCAAGAAATGCCTCTTTACAATGTGGTTTGAGCTCAGACTACAACAAAGTCTGGGCTCTCCTCTCTTCTCTATCTACGCTACTCTCACATACTCTCACATAGAGCTCTCCTAACTTTTTTTTTCAAAATAAGATCCAAGATCTTTTTACATGAGAGGGATCTTTGAGCTCTTCCCTCCATCTCACCTACTCTATTCAATTACATTAACTTTACATTGAATGGTCTGTCTAGTCCAGATCGGAGCTAGATCCATCCTTACAACCATTAAAGGCTACTTCTACCTAACACCTCCTCAAAGGCATGGCTCTATGGCCCCACGAACTTACAAACATTTAGTACAAATTTCAAATTTAAAATTTGAATTGAGAGGGTTGTGCCTCTCCTCCTTCATTGAATGCGCTGAGTGGGCTGGCTGGCTGGCACATGGCTAGCTGGAGTGATACTCTTGCATCAGGAGGAGTTGGAGGAAGACCCCTAGTTATTTTAACTGTGGCGAGATAGGTTAGGTTTCGAGATTTTGTACTAAATCATGCACTCTCTGTGGGTATTGATATAGCCATGAGCATGTCATAGAGGAATTTCTCAACTTACTAAAGAAGCGTGAAAGAGAAGAAAACACATTGCAATATGGTTATTGTAGAGACACGCGGGAAACAAAAGAAGGATGAGGAAGTTGAAATGCAGATGATGAGCCAAGGTAGAGGAAATAAAATAATGGACTTTGAGCATGGAGAAATCTAGGGTCAAAGGGCAGAGGGGAAGATTAGAAAGGTAGTGCAACCCCCTCCTATGTTTGAGGCTACAGAAGAGAAGTAGTTTTTATGTGATGCAAAGAGGGCCCTAGAGGAAGGAAAAGCACAAGAATATCTAAAATGGACGATATAAATCTTTCTCAAGGAATATAAGGCCCGTGAGGAAGTACAACACATGACATAAAGGTCATTGGAGGAAGCCTAATACCATGAGGAGTTGTAGTGCACTAGAAAGAGGTATTTGAAGGAAGCTCATGTGTGTGATGAAATAAAAAACATGATGCAAAGGTCACCGGAAGAGGCTTATAGATAATAATAATTCTGGCAATTTAAACAAAGGGAAATAAAGTAGAATGTGTGTGAAGAGTTGAATTGCATGACATGAGAAGGAGCATTACGCGACATGGGCCATGAAGAAGACATTGAAGACCAAGTAAGTAACTTATTTTGTTTTTGTTTGAAGTTGTTAAGTGATATTTATGCTGAAAAAAAGTTAACGCAGATGTTAGCAACCTCCATGGGGGAGGAAGGGTTATACATAATAATATCATCCCTCTACTATAACGTGGTGTGTGTTAGGTCAATAAGGAGAACCACATAGGTAGATAGCTCAAGATGATGGTTGAAATTGAAAGTTATGAAATGGATGGTGTCATGTTGGATATCGGATCTAAAGTGAAATTATTGTCGAATAAGTCATGGGATTTGAGGGGTAAACTAAAATTAGTCTAGTTTCACATTTAGCTTTGGTTGGAAAATCAATACAGAATCTATCCTATAGGCCGACTGGAGAAAATCAAAGTGAACATAGAAGGGGTGAATACGAAGGAAAACTTTGAATTGAGAGATATTATGGATGATTTTGATCCTTGCCCTTCCCTACTTGGCATTGATTGGGCCTTTGACAATAATATGGTGTTGAATTTTAAGAAGAGACAAATTTCATTTGAAACAAAAACTTGTGCATGATTTCACATTTGGACACTAATGAAAGAGGAAAATACAAAAAGCCAATGAATGAGGATGAACAAAGCTCTATAATTGAAAATATCTACCAGATCACAGGGCACTAGGAATACTATATCAATCCCAAAATGGATGGAGAGATGATATAGAGGAGCATGAAGTCATATGATACTAATTCATAGGATTCTATGGGGAGGTGGAAACAAAATCTATATGACTTTTATACATGGAGGTGTGCACAAATCACAAAAGTGGTGCGTTATATTGGCTATGAGTTATGTGATTCCTTGAGGTTTGATGGGAAAGGTCAAGTAGAAGAATTATTGGTATAGATGTAGGAGACCATTCTAGAAGATTGAAGGGTTCATGTCATGGATGTCATAGTATGGGGAAGACTTGTGCACTAACGAGAAACACATTTCACAAATATATAGGACTTGTTTTAGGTGGTTGAGTTTATAAAGATAAGATTCCATTCCATTTTTTACTTTGAATTGTCCAATTGGTATAAGAGAACTGAATATCCTTAGGAGCACATTTTTTATTACAAACAATGTTGGGTGAACAAGAATATCCCTCGTACCAAATGGGTCCACTAATTCATCCGTACCATGGACATGGTTCCAAGGAGTTGGTACATTTAGGAGGAACTCATGAGGTAGACAGTCGATTGGATTCATGTGAGTGCATAGTTGTTTTCAACAATTAGCTTCATAATAGAAGCTCCTGCCCAGAAGGAGGAATTCCTCTGGATTAAAAACTTTATCTTCCACTATTAGTCAAAGGATGCCACATTGAAGGTTGTATGCTCGTATCATCAACCAATGGAAAAACTAAAACAGGTTTTCCATTGTTGGAAAGTTGAATTTGATGATGTTGATGAAGATGATCCAAGAGGCATATAGATCAAACAATCTAAGGCATAGTGTGCAGTGGAAGGAAAGGTGGTAGAGCTATTTGCACTAAACTATGACCGTCTGATTAAGACAAAGAAGAATAACATCAGTATCGACGAAGCACCAAATATAATATCATTGGAGACTATTGGGATAAGGAGACCGTTACCTAGGTGGTATATTTGCTCAAGGAATATGAAGATTTGTTCCCTCAAAGATTCTCAGAGATGAAGGGGATCAGTGGGTCCTTTGGGGAAATGAAAAATTATCTCAATCCATATGATAAACCTATTAACAGGAGGCCCTACCACTTAAACCCAAAATATAAGGAAAAATTATGCAAGGAGTTGGATCAGATGATGGATGACGAGATCATTTTTCTCATGGAAGAATATGATTGGATTAGTCCCATGGTGGTTCCACCAAACAAAACAAGGGACATTCAAATTTATGTGGACTTGTGAAGCCTTAATGCCGCATGTGTGCATGATTTGTTCTCTACTCCTTTTACCAATGACTTTCTGGAGAATGTTGGAGGATGGTATACTTACTCCTTTACAGATGGATTTTCAAGATATCATCAGGCTTGGATCCCAGGGGAAGAGCAAGCCAAGATCACCTTTGTGATAGAGTGGGCCTTCTTTTCTTATACATTGATGCCTTTTGGACCGAAGAATGCACCCACGGGGTTTTCCAGGATCATGGTCACATCATTTAAAGAATTTATCCACAAGTTCCTTGAGGTCTACTTGGACGACTCGATGGTGTTTAGCTTGTTAAAATAGCACATGCAATCCCTCTTTTTGATATTAGACAGATGTTGTTAGATCTATATTTCACTAAGTTTAAAGAAGTTCATCTTCTATACACCATTTGGGATGTTGTTAGGGAACATTGTTTGGAAGGACAAATTGTTAGTTGACTACGACAAAATTGTTTCCATACTCGATATGGTGCCCCCCACTTCATTCTGAAAGCTACACTCCACATTGGTTCATACAATATATTTCCAACAATTCATTTAGAGTTATGTGAAGATTTCTCTCCCACTATAAAAGTTTCTATGAAAAGACACCAAGTACATCTCGACACAAGAATGTAGCCTTGGATACCCTAAAGGAGAACCTAGTCACTAGAGTCATTATGGTCTTCCTCGAATGGTCCAAGATCTTTCATGTTCATGTAGATTCTTCATCCATTGCACTGGGAGAAGTTCTTGCATAGACTAGAAAAGGGAATATTGATCATCTGATGTACTTTTATAGTGACAAAATGTCTGATTATGAAAATAAGTATACAATAACAGAGCATGAGGGCCTCACTGTGGTATATGCCTTGCAAACATTCCAACACTACTTACTGGGAACAAAGTTTTAATTCTTTAATGACCATTCAATTCTCAATTATTTGGTTAACAAATGAGTGTCATGGGGGATGATATGTGGTTGGTTTTTGCTCTTCCAATAATTTGAGTTTGAGTTCGTTGTCAAACTAGGAAAATATAATGTTGGACCGCATCATCTGTCAAGGATTGAGTCCAAAGAAGTTGGTAATGAGCTTGATGATGAACTACTCGATGCACTTATTTTACATGTGGATTTGATTCCCGATCAACTAGTCGATATTGTCAAATTTATCACTTTAGGATAGTCCCCAATGGGGTATACTCCAACCCAAATTCTCCAACTAGTGACCCATAGTGTTGACTATCAATTGGTTTTCGGAAAACTATACAAGATGGGGGATGATGGAATTTTGTGCACATGTGTCTTATAGCATTGATTAGACCATGTCTTGTGTGAATAACATAAGGATATTGCAAGAGGTAACAATGACGATAAGTCTACGATGTAAAAGGTCCTACATGTAGGGATTTTGGTGGCCTTCATTCTTTGTAGATGCCAAGAAGTATTGTAAATGGTGTGATTTATGTCAACACATCATGAATCCTTAATGAAGACATGAGATAAATATATTTACCCATTATAGAGTTGGATCCATTTGATAAGTGGGCCATTTATTTTGTGGGACCCATGTAGGATAGGTGCATGATGTATAATTACAACCATGAAGTATTTGACTAGATGGGATGAAAATGCGTCGGTCAAGGATTGTACTGCAGATATAACGACATGGTCCATCTTCATGCACATGATTATCAGGTTTGGGTTCCCAAAGGTGTTGATTAGTGATCGGGGCTTTCACTTTCTTAACAAGACTATTCAGGAACTCACTCAGGTGTTCATGATCCACCATAAGAAAAGAACTCCCTATCATCCATAAGCTAATGGTATGGTTGAAAGTTTCAATAATATTTTAGAGCATGATTTAGATAAATTTTGTAATGTGCAGTGTGACGAATGGGATAAACATATTCCTACATTTATATGGGAATATCGAACAACCTGTAAACAATTAATGAAGTGCACCCATTTCATGTCGGTTTATGGAAAAGAAGTGGTCATGTCACTCAAATTTATTATTCTGATCCTTTTCATTGTTGTAGATACCAATATGATAGATGAAAAGTCACTCCAACAAATATTATATGAACTCATGGAGTTGGCATAATATCATCTTGTGGAGGGATTCAACCAGGTGGTTGAAGCAGAGACAAAAGGCATGGCACGATCAAAACATCCACTACAAAATTGTGCAGTCAAGATCTCTAATATTGTTATATGATAGAAACTATTTACAACACCCTATTAAGTTTTGCATGTGTTACTTGGGCCCCTTCTTCCTATTCTACATTAGTGAAGTTTATGTAGACAGTTTTTCCACCTTGCAGGGACAACCTCTCAAAGGAATTGTCAATGGAAGTAGGTTGAAGGTGTACTATGGTCGGCAAGGGTCACCTATCATTTAACAACATTTATCCACCTTGGAGTTATCATATGGTAGGAATAAAGTAGGATGTACAATAAGTAGAATGTACAATAAGTAGGAAGGTACATAATCAACATAATACCCTTTTTAGCAATATAGTACACAATCCAATCACACGGATGGACTAGATATATGGAAAAATTTACAGATTCCCAATATTTCTGATTTTGGGTGAAGTTATGACTCACATACAAAGTATCGGCTCTGATAGGGAACTCACATAAGAATGGGATGAGCTACCCGGTGCTACACAACATTGAAGTTTCAATAAATATGGTTTGACCAGGTCACACATGGCCTAGGTACGTAATCAATTATGATTCCACATTCCAAAAGGCACATCACTAGTACTGTTATCACTCCAAGAGTCACCCATAGACTACAAATTGGAGTAAGCTTGGTAACATAAAAATTGATTTAATTTTATTTTGATATCAGGGATCAACAAGACTTTAAAGAAAGGAAAAGACAACAAATATCATTGCAGACCAGTGATGGACCATTGGGCTATGGAGTCATAAATAATATACTCATTCAAGGAATTTAAGATCTCTATGAGACAAAAGATTTGTATAATGATGAAGAGAAGAATAAGAGAATTAACATAAAGATCAATGTTTGCTAAGAAGAGATCCTCTCTGCAAAGAGAGTTTAGAGGTGTCTGAACAATAAACAATGATAAATAGGCAAGCTTACAACAACTCTTTTACTGCATCAAGAATCTATCAATCAAAGGAAAATTTTAATTCTTAAAATCAACAATACATTCAAACAAGATGAAGAGTAGAATAGAGAACATAGAAGACAAATATGATGAAACAACTCATGTGAATCTTCAATAACATAAAATTTATATCCACATGCCCCTTCATCTTAAAAACAAAAATATACAGTTATTCCATTTCTCAAAACTTCCTCCAGTTTTTGGCCCTCTCCCCCCTTTTCATTATATCACTCATCAGATGTATTTATAATCAAAATAGAAGACAATAACTAGGAGTGTGGGTTGGCGTTCCTATCATAGGATTATCCACAAAAAGCTACAAGTCTAACATCTGTACCAACTGATCTAATAATGCAAGATACCAGATATATAAAATATGCAGAACAAAAATAAAATGCTAGAAATGGCAGAATAGCAGTAAAATATCCAGCATAATCTTCACAATACACAGAAATGATATACGAAATAGCAATAGCAAAAGAACTTTGATTCAAAAATCAATGTTCACAGGCCTCTTCGAGGGGGAAACCTCCAGTCAAGTAGCGCTCTGTTACAATAATCTCCAAGCTAGGGTTCACATACCCTCGGCCCTTATTTATACTAAATATGTCTATTAAGAGAAGCATCTAGAGGAAGATCCTTCTAGAAGCGGAAGCTTCTATTAGGTCTTCTTACATCTTCCTTATTCTATTTTATTGAAAGGCCTTATTAATATTGACCTTTATTACATCCGAATACATTGATCTACCTATGTGCGGTTTAGGACCTTAACATGTCCGCCCCCTTAAAAACAACCTTGTCCTCAAGGCTTGAGATGTGGAAACTGTTGCAGAATGGTAGCTGGTTCCCAAGTGGCATCTGTTGGAGTCATATCTTTCCATTGTACTAGCACTTCCTTGATGGTTCTCAGACGCAGGTGACACTCACACTGGTCCAAAACTGCTTCTGGCTATAGCCAAATGGATCCTTCTTCAGCTAACTCTGGAAGGTTGGTTTGAATTTGGCACCTAGTTCCAATCACCTTCTTCAAGCATGAAACATGAAAAACATGATGTAGCTTCGACTGACTGGGTAGAGATAACTGATATGCAACTTGTCCCACATGCTTGAGAACTGTGTAAGGGCCATAGAATTTGGGTGCTAGCTTCTAACACTGCTCGGCCTTGAGGGAAGTTTGCTTATATGGTTGCAGTCTCAGAAACACCTGATCCCCTTCTGCAAATTGACATTTCGAGCGACCTTGATCTGCTTGCTACTTCATTCTATTCTATTCCATGACCAAGTTCTCTTTAAGGGTACGAAGGATATCCTCTCGGACTGTAAGTGTTTGGTAAACCGCCTGGACCTTCGAGGTACCCGGTAAGTATGAGAGAACTGAAGGTGGCTTTTGTCCATATACTGCTTCAAAAGGAGTCATGCGAGTGGCTGTATTGTATGTAGTGTTGTACCACCATTCGGCGAGGGGTAACCATTTAGCCTACTGGTGTTGTTTTTCAGAGGCAAAGCACCTTAGATATGTTTCCAAACACTTGTTGACAACTTCCATTTGACCATCCGTTTGGGGATGATAAGCTAAGTTGAGATGCAATTGTGTGTCTTGTAGCTTAAACAATTCTTGCCAAAAATTGCTTGTGAAAGTTGGGTCTCGATTGGAAGCAATAGAGTGCGGCATGCCATGCAGCTTGAAGACTTGGTCCATGAAAATTTGAGCCACCGTCGATGTAGTAAATGGGTGTGGAAGAGTGAAAAAATGAGCATACTTGGAAAGGCGATCCACCACCACCATTATGACTGATTTATTCCCCGATTTGGGTAACCCTATGATAAAGTACATAGAGACATCCTTCCAGATAGCAGGGGGAATCAGAAGCGGTTGGAGGGTGCCTGGAGATTTGACTGTTTCTCCCTTGTTGCGTTGACACACCTCACATTAAACAACAAACTGACGGATGTCTTGTTTCATACCATCCCAGAAAAAAGAACGTTTGACTCGGTCATATGTTTTGGTGAACCCTGAGTGCCCCGCTGTGGGTGTAGCATGAAGCTCAGAAAGCACTGTGGATTTGAGCTTGGATTGTTTACTTAAATACAAGCAACCTTTGTATTGAAGCTCATCCTAGAGCCAAGAGTACCCTAGGGGAGCCGAAGCCTTGTTCTATAGTTGCTGGATCATATGCAAAATTTTGGGATCTTGAAGCCATTCCTGGCACACAGCTTGGAGCCAATCTGGTACAATGAAGGAAAGAGAAAAAATGGATCCCTCATCTTCATATTTCCGGGACAGTGCATCCGCCACGACATTGTCTTTTCCCTTCTTGTAAATGATCTCATAATCATATCCAAAGAGCTTAGTCACCCATTTTTGTTGTTCTTGGGAAGAAATGCGTTGTTCCAACAAGTACTTGAGGTTTTGATGGTCTGTCTTAATTTGGAAGCGTTGCCCCAAGAGATACGGACGCCACAACTCAATGGCATGCAAAATCGCCAACATTTCTTTTTCATAAATGGGTTTGCCTAGATTCTTTTTAGATAGTTGCTTGCTATTGAAGGCCAAAGGTCGACCCTCTTGCATAAGGACAGTGCCAATTCCTTTCCCTGAGGCATCACATTCCAACACAAAGGTCTTTGTGAAGTCGGGAAGGGCCAGAAACAGAGTGGTACACATGGTCGTCTTCAAGGTTTGAAAAGCTTGAGCAGCTGTTGGAGTCCAAGTGAAAGAGTTCTTTTTGAGGAGAGCCGTGAGAGGTGCTGCAATCTTTCCATAGTTCTTAACGAACTTGCGATAATACCCTGTGAGGCCCAAAAATCCACGCAATCTTTTGAGAGTCTTTAGGTGCGGCCAATCTTGCATAGCATCAATCTTTTTCGGGTCCACCCTGACGCCATCCTTGCCCACCAGATGACCCAAGTATTCTACTTCGGAGGCACCAAAAGCACATTTGGACTGTTTCAGGAAAAGCTGGTGCTGAGAGAGTAGGAAAAGAACTTGATCCACATGGGTAAGATGGTCAGTCCAGGTTTTTCTATATATGAGGATATCATCAAAGAAAACTAAGACAAAATGACGGAGAAAAGGGCAGAAGACATGGTTCATGAGGCTCTAGAAGGTGGAGTGGGTGTTACACAAACCAAAGGGCATGACCAAAAACTCATAGTGGCCCTCATGAGTGTGAAAGGTCGTCTTGGGAATGTCGAACTCTTTCATATGTATCTGGTGATAGCCCAAGCGAAGATCAAGTTTGGTAAAGAATTGGGCGCCACTCAATTCATCTAGGAGGTCATCAATGACAGGAATGGGGAATTTGTCTTTGATGGTTAGTTTGTTGAGAGCACGGAAGTCAGGACGCATTCTCCAAGAACCTTCTTTCTTCAGTACCATGATGGCCGGAGAAGATTAAGGGCTTGTACTAGGATGGATGACTCCGACAGTAAGGAGTTTTTGGACCATTTTTTCAATTTCATTTTTTTGTGCAAAGGGGTTGTGATATGGACGTATATTGGGGGGAAGGCTTTATGGAACAAGGGGAATGGAATGATCATGGACACTGCGGGAAGGAGGGAGTCCTTGGGGAGTGGAAAATATTGTTTGATGTTTAGACAGGAGGGCTTGGAGGTCTTGGGGCACTGGTGGGGTCTCTGTGGCTTGTATGGCATGGAGTTGGGCAATGACACTAGAATGACCTTTTTGAGAATTTTTTCCATGCGATGAGAACTGATGACTTCAGGTGAACCAACAGTGATGCCTTGAAATTTATATTTGTGGCCTCCTTGGTCGAATTGCATGGTTAAGTTCTGAAAATCCATGAGAATGGGACCCAAAGTTCTGAGCCAGTCGGCATCCAACACAATGTCTCAACCACCCATGTCAATAGCAAACATATGGGATTTGAGGTGGTATTCACCTATTTGGAGATGCACATTTTCACATCGCCCGCTACATTTCATAGAAACACCATTGGCAATCATGATTTGGAAATTGTTGACAGCATGGATGTAGCAATGGGTTTCTTGGGCAATGCGGCAATGAATAAAATTGTGGGTGCCGCCACTATCAACCAGAATGATGACCTTTCAGTGCTTGATGTAACCGATTAACTTGAGGGTTTGGGGGACAGAGAATTTGGTGAGAGCATTGAGGGAAATGATGGGTTCCACTTCGGGAGGGTTTATGTCAGAGATTTCTGGTGACTCGGGCACAGGGGGAGTGTCCACATCTTCTTCCTGAATATCCTCAGAGATGGCCATAAAGAGATTTTGTTCCTTACATTTGTGGCTTGAGAAATATTTGTCATCACAATTTTAACAAAGGCCTTTGATTTGGCGTTCAGCCATTTCAGCCCTGGTCAATTTTTGGATTTTTAATGGGGCAGAGGGAGTAGTGGGGTTTACTGGTTTAGGGCGCAGGATAAAGGAAGGCTTACGGTTTTGAGAGGAAACAATATGTTGTGCTTCTTTATATTTTTTGGTAGCCTCCACCGAAGTCGTAGGTCGATCCATGAGGACATGGGCCCAAATCTCCTCCTTGAGGCCACTGATAAAACACTCTCGAAAGAAAGCATCAGTCATGCCCTCTGTACGAAAAGCTAGACGCTCAAATGCAGCTATGAAGTCTTCGACTGTGCTTGATTGATTCAATTTTGTCAAATGGCCCAAATGGTTGGTGTCAGTGTCAAAGCGTTCATAAAGCTCAACAACAAATTGGGTCCAAGCAATATACCCTTGACGGGAAGTTTTTCTCCATTGCCACCATTGTGAGCGTTCTTGATCTAGATGGAGAACACCATACCGAAGTTTGGCCAAGTCATTTGTAATGTTGTAGAGAGAGAAATAATGTTCCATTTGTGTGAACCAACCAGTGGGGTCCAAGCCATCAAATTTGGTTACATCCACCTGCGGAAGGCGTATGTCCCTTTGAAAGTGATGGGGTTGAAAGGAATGGGAAGAAGTTTCACCTTTAGTCTTTTTATGTGTATCAGGAAAAGAGTCATCGGTAGGGATCTTGAGTTTGGTGCAGAGTGATGCAAAGATAGATTCAAGCTGGGTGGTCAGTTCATGTTTGACTTTCGCCATTGCGGACTACACAGATACATTTACGGATGCATTTATGGAGGCATCACGGGAGGCAATAGTAGCACCGAGTTGTTGCGCTTCTTGTTGGGTCTCAAGGAAACCAGATTGCAGGGTGTTGAAGTGAGACTCTAGTTCTTGGCTATGGGTATGGGCCATGAGGATGGGTGAACTGAAAAGGGAGTGGGCGGGGTCAGAAATTTTTGCAGAAAAATGATATGGATGAAAGTGATAAGGGAGAAGAGATGAATCTAATGGGATAGGTCTCAAATAACGGTGAAAAAATTTCCAGACTTTTTTTTTTTTTTTTTTATAGCTACGGGGTTATGCTTTGGTGTGAGGAATGTTGCAGTGTTGAAATCCCCAAATTCCGAACCAGAGAGTATTTACTTAGCAACCCAAACATAGAGGTGCGTCAATATATCGCACTGGTTTAATTTGTTTATGTTGTTGTTTATGTTCCCCAATGGTTAGGTATTCAAGGGTTCTATAGACCAGGGTTTTCCCTGTGCTATAGCTCTCTTATATACGTGAGGGGTCCAACAGTAGTACTCGACCCCATATCTCAGGGCACTAACTAAGGAGGATAGACCGTACCCTTAGCCGTACTACCTGACTACCCAGGTACTAGAGAGTATCTTCCCGAGTGTTGTTCTCGGTGACACTATAGCAGTCTAGCAGCCGATAGGTTTATCTAAAGAGGGCTTCAGGAAATCTAGGTTGATCTGTACAAAGGTGTTGTCTGATGCGCTACCACTCGAAGGGGTACCAATGGGGGTTACAAGGGTGGTCAACAGATGTGCGCTTAAGAACCACTTGTATTTCCTGCATGTATGAATCCCTCAACCGCGGGTTTATGCACATAAAGATAGATCTTTGTGGCTTAAAGACGCCAGAATACGTCTCTACCCTGAAAAAACAATACCCACAATTTCTTCCAAGGAAAGTGCTCTGATACCACTTGCAAGATACCAGATATATAAAATATGCAGAACAGAAATAAAATGCTAGAAATGGCAGAATAACAGTAAAATATCCAACATAATCTTCACAATACACATAAATGATATACAAAATAGAAATAGCAAAAGCACTTTGATTCAGAAAGCAATGTTCACAGGCCTCTTCGAGGGGGCAACCTCTAGTCGAGCAGCGCTCTATTCCAATAATCTCCAAGCTAGGGTTCACATACCCTCGCCCCTTATTTATACTAAATATGTCTATTAAGAGAAGCATCTAGAGGAAGATCCTTCTAGAAGTGGAAGCTTCTATTAGGTCTTCTTACATCCGCCTTATTCTATTTTATTGAAAGGCCTTATTAATATTGACCTTTATTACATTCGAATACATTGATCTACCTATGTGCGGGTTAGGACCTTAACAAATAACCAGCTAAAATCAAGGAGCATGTTGGCAACCAAAATTGAATGACATTTCTTGCTTTTTGGGTGCCTCTTCTCCAGTGCCATGTGTCTTCTCTTTTCTGTCTTGTTCCTTCTGTCAGAAGCAAACTCTGGTCAGTATGGGCCTGTAGGAAAAAACGCCCTCTGTGGTACTTCGAGTTGACAGTTTTTTGTCTTCTCGTATAGACCATCCATGATTCCATTTAATGGGGTAGTTGATTTTTCAAGTACAAGTCCTTCTTTTATTAATTGATTTCTCCTTATGATCAGGAAGAGGCTTAATGCCTATCTTTTTTTCCATGTGTTGCTCTCATATTAGACCCTATATAAGCCTGTGATTGTGGAAGTTGGCAAGGGAGGTTTGGATCCACATCGTTTTGACCACCACAATCCACCACCAACTTGCACGTACCTCTTTAGCTATACCATGGTTTCAATTGCGGGACCACTCTAGGATTTTAACGTTTGAGCATGTTATATTCCGACAATGAACTGCGGTCATCAATCTATTTCAATCTGCGATCTATGTAACCCTGCTATTTTAGTGCCCCTGCTAAAATTTATCTAATTGCAAACTCCATAATCTTTTTAACCATGTTTAGAGATGGAGCCAATTTTGGAACTTGGGAGATTTGAATGATAAGAAACTATATCTCCCAGAGGACGATCTCCAAAATATGACATGGTGGCCTGACATCATTGTGTTGTCATAACTATTGATGGATGAGTTCCATGTGTCTTCGACACTTTAGCACTTTGAGCTTCAAGATTTTTGGATTGTGAAGCATGAAAAACTCCCGAAGTGGTACAGGCTCGGAGTGACGTGGTATCCTGAAATGGATGCTACGTAACCTCGGTGGATAAGTGCCATGTGCTGAGTTGAAAAACATTTGTGGAGTGGTAGGGACCAAAGCGATGTGGAAGCCTGACATCACTTTGGAACTTCGACTCTTTAGGACTTCGGAATGTAGAAGATGGTAATATCACAAAGTGACTTTCTCCCAGTTGACGTGGTAGTATCTTGTCACTTTGGCACTTTGGGCTTTGGGACTTCAAAATGTAAATAATGGAAATCTCCGGAAGTAATTTTTTCCTGGTTGACGTGGCAGTCTCTTGTCACTTTGACACTTCAAGCTTCGAGAGATTTGAAGGTGGAGCATGAATATCTCCTGAAGTGACTTTCTCTCGATTGACGTGGAAGTCTCTCGTTACTTTAGGAATTTGGGCTTCAGGATATTTTGAATGGAGGACATGAATATCTCCTGAAGTGACTTTCTCCCGATTGACGTGGTAGTCTCTCCTCACTTCCGGACTTCAGAACTTTAGGGCTTTTGTCTAGTCATTAATCCTTGTGTGACTTTGAATATTTGAATGGACGAGGGCCATTAATCTAAAATATACATGGGATCTCCACCATTGAAAATTGAACCTGTCGTATTTCTTGTATTTCAAGTTGGAAATGGACTGCTCTGAATGATGCGTTTGAAATTTTCCTATACAAACAAAGGACTTCGTCGACCTTCTTCAAATGTAAATTTTGGTAGCACCAGTTTCTAGAACTAGGGTTCACAATGGTTTTGAGTTACTGTTTTCATTGCAGATGTTTTTGCTAACAAGTACAACGCATTGAAACCATTATCTACTTGCTTTTGGGAATCAACCATGGGTCCATACTTCTCCTCTAGGCTTGCACATTTTTCGGTGCCTTGTATCATTTTTGTATGTTGTTTCAACCCTCAACCACTCTTTATATACACATTCCCACCTACATTTCTATTGGAGAGATCCTCCATGCACCATTCTCTCTTGCCCCTTTATGTTTCCAAATAATCATTCCCCATCATGTTTTCAACAACAATTCCAGTATCTTATTACATTTTATCCTTAGAACCAATTTTCCCTTACATGGCCCTTTTTAGTTGAACATCAAGGGAATGCAAGTCTCAATTCATGCATGCATCCAAAGATCCACCAATGCATTTCTCGTGGCGATTGAAAATTTGAACAAAAACATTGGCCATAGGTCCTAGCCTCTTAGTAGTTTGAAAGATACAACCTACCGCCACATAGTTCCCTAAACTGTTCTTCGAAGATTTTGTGGTATGTCAACTCTCTTAGAAAGGAGTTGGTTTTCTTGTTTCCATGGTTAATAACCTTCACTGAGGTGGGTATCCCAATGCTATGGGTTATTCTCTCCACCAGGTTTGGAAGACCAAGTCTTCCATCCCCTACAACTAGCTCAATGAGACCGGAGGATGACAACAATCTCCACTGATGGATCACTTCTTCAGGATTTACTTATCATAGGTCAACGAGTAAATGGGACAAGTTATACTTGTATAGATTGGCTTAGTTAGGGGCTAATTTTATGGATGGTGTGATTCAAAAATATCTCTAACTTAGAACTCGAGAAACCCTTGAAGATAGAGAGTTCGAGCATATGAAAAAATGAAGCCCAAATCCATTTCCTACCTTGAGGACTGTTTGACTCAGTCTAATAACTATGTTTGACTACAACCACATCCTTGATACATCATTTTCTCTTACACAAACCCAACTGCAACTGAAACTTGGTTTGATGCTTTGTTCATACAATGTTGATGATTTTCTCTTACTCAATTCTAGAATTAGTTACAACATGAAGACATTGGCTCGAAGATGAGAAAATAATAGTGGTGGGGGCATGTTCACACCTAAAGTCTTGGGATAGATATTGTGCCCATGCATAAATGCAGTTTTCTTCACAATATAGTTTCACGTGCATGTAATACTCCCTTTCTAAAACCCCTGATTATTTGCAATTAATCATGTTGATGATTGATAAGGCATAGAATAAAAATACTGTAATTGTATTTCATTTGAGTAAGAATACCAACCAGATGACTGTGGGGGTGAAGCCTTAAAATTATTGGACATGATACCACTGGAGGGAAGAGTGAGGAAACGTGGAGAGGGGATTCATCATGCTATGATGTCCCAAGCCTCCTTGCTGAAATATATGATTTAGAAATAATAAGTGATTTCCATTTATATTTATTTCAAGGAAAAGTAGTTAATGAAGAGGATCGTAGTTGAAAAAACAACTACCCCAAATGAATCCAGTTATGAGAGATCCGTTTAGGACAAAATAAATTTTCAACCAAATGTACAATGTAGTGCCATTTTCTGCAACCACATATTAACCCCACGGGTTCCTTTTGACAGAAGAAACAGGGGGCAGGTCAAGAACCTTCCCAAGGATTGCATGCAGAAGAGAGATTTCATGGGTGTGAGCATGGGAGGTTATGTAGAACAAGAGATAAATATAATGAAGGAGAGGGAGCTTGGGTTTCTGTGTTTTGAGAGGAGACAAGCCTAAAAATTTGGGTCTAAGAGAAAGACTTGTAGGAAAAAAAATATTGTGAGGAAGCAACAATAGAAAGTCATGAAGGAATGGCTAGAAAGGAAGGCCTTAAAATCCGAGAACCCAAATTGATCTAAGGAGGATGTGAGTTTGATGCTAGAAGGGAATTTGATAAACCTCAAAAAGGCATGAGCTAGGTGGCTATGAGAAATTTCCTACCAGTGGTAGTGTGAAGAAGAATGGCCTTACCTTACCATATTTCCTTTAGAACTTGAGAAAGAATCCTATAGTAGTATCATGGCCTAGCGTAGGGGTGGCCTATTGTCAAAGATATGAATAAAGAAGATCCTATGGTTGGGTGGAAACACTAGTAAATTTGGGTCATTTTTAAATGGCTATTTCAATGCTCTTGCGACATTATGTCGTGGTGATTGCGATGAATATTGGGCTTCTAAAATGTCACATCATATCCTGTGGCAAGTGTGACGAGATTGAGATAACATCGCAAGAGATACAAACAAAGGAGGTCGTTGCAAGAGAGACGACCTTCAGAGCTCGTCGTAAGAGAGATGACCTATGGTGCTCGTCACACAAGAGATGACCAATGGTGATCATCGCAAGAATGAAAACCGAATATGATCGTCAAAAGAATGAAAATGTAAGAATATTGTTGCACGATAGACAACCGAGGATGATCATTGCAAGAGAGATGTCGAATGATCATCATCACAAGAATGACAACCAAATATGATCATCGTAAGAGAGATGATCGAGGATGATCATCTCACGAATGACAACTTAGGATAATTGTTGAAAGAGAGACGACCAACCTATCCTAGTTTCTACAACGAACATGTCTTTACAAGAGCGATGAAATATATCTATTTAAAAAGAAATAGATATATTGATAGGAATCTTAAAAAATGCATAAAGCAGTTAAATTTGGCAAAGAAATAAATTAGATTGGGCCTGAAATAAATTTGATCATGATTCATCAGAATCGACGGCTAGGAAGAATTGCAAAATTTGAAGTTGTGCGAGAGATAATTTTGAAGGGTGGTCCCACAATCCAAACCGTGGTTTCCATTAGGGAGTATGTGTAAGTGTCAGGTTGATTGCAAAATGAAAAGAGGGTTGTTACAAAACTTCCAATCCATATCTCCGCAAATTGAAAAATATAAAGTGTCGATGTAACATTTTCATTATCTATTATTTTCAAACATGGGAATCATTGGAACACTGTCGCAACCTCCATTTTTTGTTTCATCCCAACTTTGCACCATTACAATTCACTTCCAGGTATTTATCCCGTCACAATGGATCCCATAGTATTTTAAGTAGCAAAGACATACCCTGAAAGTAATGAGGATACCCTAACTGACATAGATGCAGATGTAATTGATCATGATATCACTATTTCCCCCATTTCTGTGTCTTGAAGAAACTTGGCTGATATAAAGAGAAAGAATATTCCATTTTTACAAGCAATCCATACATCCACTGTCCTATATGTTGTTGAGCTTACTTTCCCATTTCCTAAATTTGTAGGTTGGTGCACTAAGAAATATTCCCATTTAGAAAGGGTAATTATCAATAAACATGGGTCTCTAGTCCTCTGTATAATAGATATTCTATCAATTTAAAAGTCACTCAATATACTAGAAGTATTTTCCATAAATTCCGAGTCATTAAATGAAGAAAATATTATTAGGGTTTACATAGAATGGCATCGAGAGCTCAAAAGTTGATTTCTACAACAAATCATTAAACCAAAACAAATTTAAGAGAGTATGTCCTTACCAATGAGTTTCAACATGATGTCCATTGAAGTTCAGTGGTTCTGTTCCCTGTTGAGTTAGGTCCTAGGACTATATAGTGATAAATATTTTGTTGAAGTCATTTTTGGTTTTCTTTTGATTTTTTTCAAGTCTGAGTCTGGTCAGACAGTCTGAATTAATTTTGATAAATTCCTAGCTGACACTATTCACAAGAAGCTAGTGAATTTCCACTCTTTGAGACATTTCATATATTATACATATCTATTAAAGGCTTTATTTGCAAGTAACCATGGAGAAATACCTGAAGCATCTTTTGTATCTACTGAATGTAAAAAAAATCACTTTGCTCATATTCATCAACAAGGTCATGTCAATAATCTGTTCTCTGATTTTTAATGCAATTTTATCAAGAGTTTTGGAGGACATGAAAATTCACCCACAACCAAATCTAGAAAATTGAGTAGGAGACTGGGTACTTTTTATGCATTCAACATTTATTTGGTTATATGGTTTTCACAAGTCCCCTTACTTGTTACCTATTTTCTTAACTACCAATACTTTTTCTCTTGAGTTCATTAGGCAGAGAATCATCTCTAAGACAAAGAACTTCATCAATTTTCACAGAGCCTCTAAAATTGAATTCCCCTTTGTTATTGGTCCTTTTTTTGTTAAGTCCAAATCATGTTTATCAGAGGTTAAGGAAAAACTCAAAGATTTTTGTTTTTCATAAATACAAGGAAGAAAATATGATCCACATCAGACCATATCCAAGAGAAGACAGATGAATACAAATGAACCTTCTGTACATGAGTACATTGAAGGATTGGACAAATTAGTTAATATGGAAGTGTGTATTGATGTGGAAGCACCTTTGTAGCAAGTACAAACACAACAAGCTCCTCAAAAGTTGGTGACTAAAATTCCCAAAGCCAATTTGGATAGAAGAAGAGGCATTTCAGAGACTATGGATATTGATGTTGAACAAACTACTAAAAAGAAGATGAAAATATTTCAGCCAAAGTAGATTGTAGATTTGGAAGATGAAGGACCCATACATCAAATGAATTTGAACATTGTGGAAAGTGGTACCAATATTGTACAAAATGAGGAAAGAAGTGATCTTGAAAGTGAAGGCATCTCAAGAGCCTTTCACAATAAAAAATAGTATTTTGATAAAGCACCTGATACATCCTATCAGTCCAGAGAAGACCTAGCTAAACAATATGCTGAAAAAAGAAATGTGGCTTTGGGTAAAATGAGGGATTTGTTTCCTGAAGTGGAAAAATTTTCTCAACAGAAAGATTCCTTGTTCGCTGTGAGGGATATTGAAAATAAAACTTTTAATATTGGAATTGAAGAGGAGGATAAAGTGTCTGATATTAAAATTAAATATGACAATATAAGTGCCCCTGACAAAGTGCAATTCCATAAGCATGCCATTGATTTGTTATATTCTGATTATTTTATGAGATTTTTTTTTTTTAACAGGTTACTCAACTTCCGGTAAACAAAAGTGTTTTTTTTATTTAGAATTTTACTTTACTATAAAAACAAAACTTATGAAAATTTTGTTAGCTTTCTACTGACTATTTAAAAAAAAAAATTATTGAGATTTGATATGTCAATTTGGAAAATGTTTGATAATATGTTCCTTAAAAACAAAGGGAAAGAGAACAAGTTATTTTTCCCCGAACAATGTATCCAATATTAAAATTTTGTTTTTGACAAATGAAATATCTGCAACAATCTACAAATAATATTTTTTGTGATGACTGTAGTTTTGAATCTAACAGATGAATATTATAATTTCTAGAATTTTTTGAAGTTAACCAATCTAAAAAAGTTATAGATTTTAAACACATGGTTTCCCCCACCATGTATCTATCTTAATTTTTACTTAAAATTAAAATCTAAAAATACCCTTTTGAAGAGAATAGTTTAAGGATTAGGAATATAAATTTTCCATAATTTTCCACTATGTAGTTTTAGAGATATGGATTTTTCATTTCACTGAATCATAATCTCACCTAAAAATATTATGTAGTGATTTTTTTATAAAATTAAATAAAATTAGAAAAAAACAATGAAAATGAAAACAAATTATATCCAATGAAAGTAGATTCAATTTTTAAAATGTTGGTATCAATTCTGAAACTAAATTTTGAGTATGTGTAGGAGTCCTCTACCTCCAAAGATCAAGTAAGACGGAGAGAAATTGTATTTTCCTGCAAACAGTCCCATTTTCAGGTTTTCGGTCGAAACCTAGTTTTTAACGGAATCCATTAAAAATAAACCTTCCGGCTGAAAAGTGTTTCGACCAAAATATACTCACTGCAGGAAAAAAACTCATCCAAAAAATATTGTACATGAATTTCAAGGGCGTTGTCCGGGCATCGTTCAATTTGACGTGCAAATTTTCGGCCGAAAAATGTTTCAGCCAAAAAACTATAGCTAGGAATTTTGGAGACCCAATTATCACAAAAGTGTTACCCATCTTCATGATTTTACCCATAAGGATAATATAGAAATCACAACTAGGCATATATGCATTGTTTTTAATGAGACTTTATCCAAAAATCCATCTGAATGGGAAAAAAATGCCATTAATATTATCAACTCAGTTCCTCATGAAAATATTCAGACCATTGGGGTAAAATAAAGGACTCCATTGATCATATGGGCCACAAGGATTATTGAAAAACATGATCTTTTGAAATCAATTCTGAATAAAGCAACACAGATGGAACAAAGTGTGCAAGATTTCAAGAATTTATTTGAAGAATTGTTCATAAAGGGCCTTCCATCATTCTGGGATGGTAAATGTAAGTTGCATGATCAAGAAGAATATAATGCACTCTTGACTCACTCAAGAATGGACCACTCCAAAATTGAAGCCCTGGAGGAGGGTTTGAAAGGGACTACTTTAGTTGATAAACTGAGTACATATTTCAAAATTCTAAATCAGTTTAAGATAGTCAAACTTGGTCTACCTATCATGTCGTATGCCACTTGTATTGACTTGGACATCATCACAAGAGCGATGAAACTAAATGTACATCGCAAGAATGACGAACATGAATGTAGTGGACTCTCGTCAATCTTGTGACGACCTTTGGTTATCGCCGCAAGAGAGACGATTGAATAATGACCGTTACACTATTGGACAAAGTCAACATTGACCGCTACACTATTTGACAAAGTCAACATTGACCTGGTCAACTTTTTCAAATTAGATATGTGGTGACAATCATTCTATAACAACGTCGATGGTTCAAAAAAGGTATTTTTTGTGCAGAAGAATGTCACAGAATATTAGAGGTGGGAAAAAAAGTAAAGCAGGTGAAAAGGGTGATGGTAGATGTTATTTCCCTTGCAAAAAATGTTGCATTACACGTCCCATAATAATTTTAATAGAAAACTCTACAAAACATTGTAGGAAATATGGGCAGATTGATGGTGGATCTAATGAATATCGTCTCATGGTAATTAGTTGTATATTCATTATCTGTTTTTATATTGTCAATTTTATATAAAATTATATATATATATATATATATATATATATATATATANAAATATATATATATATATATATATATATATATATATATATATATATATATATAGAGAGAGAGAGAGAGAGAGAGAGAGAGAGAGAGAGAGAGAGAGAGAGATTGTTTGAATATTTGTTAAGTACACACTAATTTTGCATGATTATTTGTAATTATAAAGTTATATTTACCCTCTAACTTTCTGCAGAATATTGCACCAAGTAGTACTAGTAGAAATGTTGTACAAGTTGAGGAACATGATCAAGCAAACGAGAATCTCATGTAAGAAGATGATGGGACAAATCGAATGATCGAATATTTCTTTCCTTAGTTAGATGAGGATGGGGAGAGTGATGGTATTTATGATGAACCTCTATTAAAAAAGGAAAATAAACGACTTTATGAAGGCTCAAGAGAAAATCTTCTCTCCACTACATTGCTGCTAGTGAACTTAAAGGTTATGAATAATTTGACGAACACTTGTATGACATAGATCCTAAGGTATGTAATATGTTTCATCTCATATACATAAATTTCAACTTTTTTCTATTTTTTTTATTGTTAATTAATGTGTAAAATAAGAATGCAATTTTCACAATTAATATTCTTTACATTAACTAGTTATTTGTTATGTTGTAAATTGTTAAGTGAATTTTTCTTACCATCGTCAAATATTTTACCTCACACATATTGATATTTGCATGCCATTATGAAAGACATTGGAATGGCTTATCAAACTATAGATGCATGCCCTGATGATCATATTATATATTATGGACAATATTCTTTGAAAACAGAATGCCGACAATGTCTTATCAGTAGATATCAAACCGATCAAGAAACAAAAAGGGTGCCTCAAAAGGTTTTTTGTCATATTCCCATAATTCCACATTCGTAGCGATTGTTCAGGTGTGAAAGCATAGAAAATTTTATGGATTACCATGGATGTAACATAAGTGGAGATGGTGTTCTTTGAATTCCTGCTGATGGTTATGCATTTAGAGAAATTGGGGGAAAATGGTTATATTTCAAAGATGAACCTCGTAATGTTCAGCATTCATTCGCAGTTGATGGTGTTAATCCATTTAGAGAGCTTAGGTCTATTTACTCAGTGTGGACTATTTTTGTTATCAATAATAAAAATCCTCCTTGGATGTCAATAGAGAGGGAGCACATAATGTTGACAATAGTTGTTCCACGTATTTGTTTACATTAATTTTTTGAATGTAACATTTTCATTTGTTTCATTTTTTGCATAATATATTTTGTTTATTTATTTACTTATATATACATATCATGGTTATAGTAATTATGTGTAATTTCAAACAATTAGGTAAGTACCAAGTTAAATATATGGATGTATATATCGAGCCTCTTATCGACGAGCTACTAAATTTATGGGTTGGCATCACTATGTATGACATATGTAAACCAATTGTGGAGAAGAAATTTAAATTTCGTGGAATAATTTTAACACATTTTTGTGGTATGTAGCATTCTACTACTCTTTAAAACTATATAATTTTTTAAACATATAATGCTCCATGTTTAATTATTAAATAATATCATCGTATAATTGACATTAATCCATTTGTTACAGGTCTTCAAACAAAGGGTAAATTTTCATGTCTAGTTTGTGGTCCTAAGATGAAGTATCGTTATTCAAAAAGTTTAGGAAATCTGGTGTTTGACGAGTATAGGCACCTCCTCCCTAAGAACCATAGGTATAGTACTACTGAAAAACATATTTTCAATGGGAAAGAAGAGATTGGTTTAAAACCACGAAGAATGACACATCACCTATGGAGGTTGGAATATAATAGAAATCGTCAAGGTACAAAATTTATTTATGTATCATATATGTAATGTTTTGAATGTTTACTTTAATCATTGAATTTAGTTTACCGTATTTGAAAATTATTTTTATGATTTATTTTATTCTTCATGAAGGCCGCCATCATGAAGGTATTAATAATGGGCTTCCACAAGGAATGAAATGTTATCCCACTCAATTCATGAGGTTTCCCTACTATGAGGAGATAAAAATAGTTCATTTGTTTGATATAATGCATATCGGGAAGTGTAACGACCTCCTCACTACGACAACAACTTTGATAACAGGTGCAATTTTTTTTGTTTAAGGTGTGTGCGCGCGTGTAAAGAGGGAACATACACACTTAAATCTACGTCGCCACCTGATGACTAACAAGATGCAACCACGATGAACACAACAATAAGACATAAGGCGCACGGCAAGTAACTGCAAGCATTTAAATGACATAGACATAAGGAAGAATCCATAACAGTAGATTTTACTATTTCCGCACAGGAAAGCAGGGCGTTCAATCTTAGTCTTCTGCTCCGGAGAGAGAGAGGGTCATATAGGCTCCTGGCCGACTGCTCAGGCAGAAACTAGTAACCCGACGATGAACAATACGCAAGCAAGACGAACACCGCAAGACGACATACGACGTATCACAGTAACAACATGCATTTAACGATGATCAACAACAATAAGTAAGACTGACTACCTTCCCGACACAAGTAGACCACGCCTACAAGCCAAAGATGAAACCTAACCATCAAGAATTCAGTCAACATGGTCACCCACATTAAGGCAGTTGGCGATAGTAAACAATAATAACTCATTAAGGTGAACTTTTAATCAATTAACAAGTGAAGACAAATGGTGCAACAAGTCTGACCTTCAATTGGTTTAAACTTTAAAATATAAATTACAGATTGCTCGCTATGATCAAGTCTAGTTCATCAAGGTCAACATCCTAACTGCCATGACTTACAATCACTTCTGGCAACCTTTAAAATAATAGTTTAATCTAGTAACTAATTCATTTAACAATTTAACTGTAAAAACATTTATACCTTTATCAACAGACCCTTGTTGCATTAATAATATTCCTTACACACCCAATATGTCTAATTGTCTAATATCATGAAGGTACCTTCTAAATTAGCCATATAACAATTTATTACACCATTATAAACTGCAGTGCCATCATAGTACTACCTACATCAATTGGCCTTACCATATTATTATTGTTATAACTGATCTATTTTACAATCAATAACCAACAATTATGTGCATATATATATGATAATATTCCAAGTACCAGGTTATGTACCTCTTAACTATAATTACACAAATTCCTCATCCCCTAGTGATAATAATAATAATTTATTATTGATTGTAAAAGTACTTCATGGCCCTAATATAGTAATCCTTAAAAACTTTAACCATTCCTAACATATGAGGATGTCTACCAAGGGTTCTATAAAATTCAATCCTCCATCCATTCTGGAATAATAAGGGTCTATACTCAGATAGTGCCTGTACAGTGTTGGTTCACCACATGTCATAATGGTAATGATTAACTACAGGTTGTTATTATTTAAATGAAAAGAAG
Organism: Picea engelmannii; assembly: GCA_009831015.1. Classification (NCBI taxonomy): domain Eukaryota; kingdom Viridiplantae; phylum Streptophyta; class Pinopsida; order Pinales; family Pinaceae; genus Picea; species Picea engelmannii. Next base: position 94,349 of record ML780323.1, on the reverse strand, counting down.
AGAAGGGGCAGTACTAAATAAGGAAACTAAGTACCCTTTGGTGCGAAAACATTATATTAGCCGTTCATCCATAGTAACCTTGAAATTTATTCATTACCATAACCTCAGCATTAACATTTGAAATTTCATTACTTTAACAGTTCCATGAGGCAATAATAACGTTGAAACTAATCATTACCATAACATTAGTGTTAACATTTAACAAGGCATTACATTAACAATTCCATGAAGCAATAAAATCTTGAAATTAAGCGACCCGACCACTCAGCCGCTAGAATTAAAAATTTCTGCAGCAAGAGACTCACGGATAAGAGTGCAGGCCGAAAATCGAGGGCATCTTGACGGTGCATTGTTAGAAGATTTCGAAATCAAGGGAAAAAACAGATCCCACGGTTGCAGAGAGAACGAGGGAAGGATGCTTTGCATCTATGACAAGAATATTACTCAACCATAAACGATATCTACAACACATCTATAAAGGAAAACGATGCAGTAAATTAACCACCACTTTATAATGCAGCAACATTTCAGTCGCCTATTAAAAAGACAAACCCAGATTTGTCCAAGTCCAGTGCCCTCTCATCCTAACTGATTTTTACCCTAACCCTACTATCAATACACCAGCCGAACCACCACATTCCATTACCGTTTATTAAAGATCCTAAAAGATTTAGCACCCAACCAATATGCTAGGAAAAGGATGAAATTGGCAACAGGCAATGAGGAACGAGCAGTGGTGGGGGCATTTCAGAAATCGAGGGGCGACGTAAGAGCGTGTGCAGGAAGTCTCACTAATTCAAGGCAGCTATCAGCATGGAAATTTTTAGGAGCCTTAATTTCAATATGACAACTGGCAAGGTCCTATCACCACTATAGGATAAATCTTCTCTCAGCCGGGCTTAACGCGAACTGTCAAGGTAAGGCCCAGGCAACGAGTAAAATCTATCGCGTGAGCACTCCGAAAATCTCGAAAAATAGCTAGTTAAACAGTAATTCAAGGGCGGACATACAAATTACAGGACAACCATCAGAACTAAAATTCCCCTCTCGCTTAAGTGCATCAAGAAATATCTAGGAAGTATTATAAAAGACAACGGTGATCATTAAATGGATACAGGCGTACTACTACACTCTTGTGGTTGTTAGCAATGCTGTCACAGGTTAGCAATTCGATGATAGAAATATTACAGAACCATCGCCATTCTGAGTTGTAAGCGGTAGAACCCTAAAGTTCACGTAAAAGGGAAAATCAAATGGTAAAATCAAATGGTAAAATGTAAAGTTGGAAAACCGGTAAACTCCGCAATCATTCTAAATTAAAGGTACATTATAAAACTGTAAACCATTAAATTGATATTTATAAGTAGAGAACAACAATATGGTGTCTCAGAAGAGTATGGTGGTCGCTGCCATGGCCGTGGTTTCGTAAGCGTATGGGCGTAGTTTGTGTAAAAAGGGTTCAGGCTTCTACGAATGATTTCACGGTGGTTCCACCAGTTCAATCCATTACTGCATTACCTACATGTGGATTCATTCAACGAGCATAGACCTCCTGAGCGGTGGCTAAAAATCAGTTTAGTTTTTTTTTTTTTTAAAGAAATTTCAAAAATCAAGAGGCAGCGGAGGCATGCGCACTCGGACAGTGCTAGTGGAAGGTGGATGCTGCTGGTGTGTTTTCTCTATCCGAGAACGCAGATAGGATAATCAAACTTATAATTTGAACCTAAAATACAAGGATTTGACTTAGAAGGAACACAGGCCTGTGTACAGGATGGCAGTTATGTGAATCGGTGGCTATTAAGTAAATGAATATATACTCAAGAAAATAAATGCAGACCCACCATTATGATTGATGCTGCTAACGAAGGGAAATACCAGCTAACAAAAATGCAGAGGGTAAGGATGACTCAAATCTATTTACCACATCCCAAAACCAGACACCCTTCTCAGTGCCTCCTTACAAATGAAAATGCCCAAGCAGGTTTCCTTCCTAACCGGCTTCCAAGTCCGAATTCCAGAACTAGAAGTTACACGAAAAGCAATGAAGAAAATGGGACAGAACAAATTCAGAACCATTGTACGAATGAAAAGCCAAGGATGAAATGGCGAGAACGAATTTCGCCATTTCCCCAACTAGAACAAATTCAGATTTCTTTTTCTTTTATAAAAAGAACAACGGTAAATACTTTGTTAACAGAGGTGAGTAGCAGCCGTAAAAATTTTCATAATCATGCCAATAACGGAGGTAGGTAATTTTATCAACCAGGGTAAGTCATAAGGCATTCTAATCCACTAAAATACAAATCATACCTTTGCCTTTTCGCCTGCCCTTGAGTGTCTTCCGCGTGCTCTGTCCCACTCCTGCTCGTCGACCATCGAGACCTCACCAGTACCTCCCAGCCAATCTCTAGGGGTACTCTACTTCCCCCTTAGCCCCCCTAGCTGCAAAGGGGCCACACACAGTCCAGACGGTATACCTAGCTTCCCAGCTTGCCTCCAAGGCTGAGCTACCACTCTAATCCCAGCTGAGAAAATCCCAACTCCTCACAAGCAATCAATCCAATAAAATTCTGCATCATAACGATACCTAACAGCCCCCCCCCCTCCTTTCCCCTCATCCCCCTTTCTTTTATAGAGTTTTGAGAACCCCTCTTTCCCTAATCACATTTAATTTAAGATTTAATGAAAACCCTCTAAAAACTCTCTGTCTTACAAGTGTCACTCATCCCCCACGTTCTCCAAAATTATTTTCTTTAAATTTATTAAAGTCTCATTTCCCTATTTTTATTATTCCCTTTCTTTCCCTATTTTTTTTTTTTTTTTAAAACCAGAAAGGTAAGTGCGCTAATTAATCTTTTCATTTTATTTTTAAAAATCATAACTTTTTATACCCCGCACGTTAAATAATTTTATTACTTATTAATTGTCTAAGTTTCCTTTATTACTTTGTTTCCCTATTTTTATTAATCCCTTCTTTTTTTTTAAAACCAAAAAGGTAAATGCGCTAATTAATCTTTTCATTTATTCTTTATTTAATATCTTTTGTTCTTCCACAAGTTAGGAATTGATTTCTTCTTTGTAAAATTTTAAAACCATTAGTTTTAATTTAAATCTTACCCTCGTCATCACCCCAAGAATTTTATGAAGACCCAACTATTACTTAGGTGGGTTCTTGTTTAAATTGTTATTTTTATTCCAGGGTCTGTTCTTAAGGTTAGACTAAAATTTTACCCTAAAAGTTTTAGACTCAGTACTTAGATTCTGAATTGGGCGACACTGGGTTAGGGGAGTTGTTTAAGGATTTATTAAGGCGTTATTGTCTTAGGTCTATTTAGGTTTGTTTCGTTCATCCACATCAATGCGACGTTCCCTTCAGGATGCACCACGTGCTCCAAGGGTGCCACTCTCTTCTTGTGGTTATTTTGTGTGATGTGCCCTTCAGGATGCACCACGTGCTCCAAGGGTGCCACTCGCCAACTAGACTGATTGGTAGACATCAATAACCCGTGGAGTCAACACTCCGCCAGGTGAACTTGTGGGAGACTAAGGGCTCTAAGGAATAAGGCCCCCACCGTATTGCGCACCCCTTGGAATCATCATGAGCGACTGTCGCAATCTTCCCTCACGGCATCGTGGATCCTCTCGAACTAGGTAATCGTTAACGTACAGTTCAAGCCACGGCGGGAGTGCTAGTAGGCGGTGGTAGGGTTTCTGTCCACCCCTCTCCCTAAACCTCTCTGGAAATCGTGTGTGGCCCCTTTACTCCATATGAGAGTCTGGTCAGCAAGCTATCGTCAGCCTGCATCATCAACAATCATGTCAGAAATGTCAACATCATATCATCAAATCAAATGAAATATCACAGTAAATAAATCAACCCAAATAGCACACTCCCTGACTCAATCCAGAGTCCAAGGGGTTCCATCGATGCCTCAACATCCTCAAGGTCCAAACCCTGAACACTCAGTAAAACCGAGTCAATAGCACCTGTCTATGTCAAGGCAGTAAAACATCAAGTCATCTATCATAACGCATCATAGTCAAGGATAAGTGTTTTAACATCATAAAAGTCCAGATCACTTGCAAGCAAGTGTCCTCAAAAATATGTTTTCTCAGTGCACCAGAGTGGGATGTTACAGGAAGAATGTGACAGAAACGTTATGGTGAATCATAGATGGTAGGAGGTATAAAGAAAAAATTGTCAAAATTTGTACTGACATTTAGGAAGCCAATCATGCAATGCGAAGTGTGATTCGATCAAATAGAGATGGACTAGACCGAAATAACCTTCCATGGTTATTAACATAGCAACAAAGAAATGATGTAAAAGAGGTCATTCAAAGAATTACATTTCCAATGGGTTTTGCTTCAAACGTAAATAATATCTTAACGAAGAAAGGTGAATTTGATGGGGTAAAAACACATTATTTGTATACCTTCATTAAGGTATTAATTTTGGTATACATACTTATATATATTGGCCTTATACATCTTTCAAGTTTTTTAAATTTTTTTTGTTACTATATGTTCTACTGCTATCTCTCCCAAAAGACTTTGACAACAATGTCAAACAAGTTATATATGATCTTGGAAAATAAATGAGTTAAGTAGTTGTGATTTGTATGCAAAATGTTCTTTCAATTTGTTGTTGTACTTAACGACATGTGTTTTACTTGTAATGTAATATATTATATTATTTTATGTTGAAACATGTTATTTTCTTGTGTCATGATCTCATGTAGATGTTTGTCATTGAAATAAATCCATGAAGATTATATACAGTATTGGAAGAGATAAATTCCTCGGCTAATGTGTGAAATGAAAAAGTATATACCTCCAACATTTTTCAATGCACAAGAACACTACATCATACACCAAGTTGATGAGATTGAAATTTGTGGACCTGTACATACACACAAGGTCAATGTGGATGGTGGAGAGGCACTTGAAATCATTGAAGGATTTGGTTAGACAAAGAGAACGTCCTAAGGTTTCTATGGTGGAGGGATATATGGTATATCAATCCATGGTGTATATTTGTCAGTATCTTTTTAAATTAGCAGTGCCAACTATGCATGCAGTGGATCACATTTGGGATGTGAACGCCATCAAAAAATTTGAAGATCAGGAGCACCTGTTGGGGGAAGGTAGAATGAAAAAAATGAGAGGTAATATATTAATAATTGTGGATATATATATATATATATATATTTGTGTATATGATCATACTCATTGATATATTAATATCTGTTATTTCATAAATTATTAATATTTACCATGGACATTATAACTAACATTTAATATTGGTAAATTATGGTTTTTTTAATTAGTTGCTCAAGATTGGGATGCACTGCATTTATACATTGAAAACAATATTGATTGAATGAATGTATGGATTGAAATATGCAAATAGCATCATGGCAGTAGGTGATGATGGCAACGACTATCTGAATTGGTTAGAGAATATCGTTGTAGTGGAGATGCCACTGTTACACAAAGGGAAATTGATTTAGCATATGGTTTGAAAGATGGACAGGAAAATAAATTCATCCATTTTATTCAGTTATTTTATATTATATTAATGTGACTACATGTTTACTTATATCTTTTTCAGATACTTTCCAAGTTATATAAATATGTTAATTTACTAATTGACAATGGGATTTAGAAACACCACAAGGCTATGTGATGCAATGATCGTAAACTTCACATCACATAGTCGGATGAAACCAGGAAAAATTCTGATAGTGAGATAACTACAGTATTCCACGGCACTAATGTTTCCTCTAGGAGTGATAGGCATCTCGAGAATGTGAAAATAGATATTATGGGTATTTGAATGGTATACTTGAGTGTGACTTTAATTTCTTCAAATTAGTTATGATCAACGTAAAATGGTATAGGTTAAAAATACATGAAATCGATGAGGAAATAACTATTATTCAACATGCCAATGGATTTTCGATGATTAAAACAACGACATTTGAAAGAGGACATGATCGCTATTTTTTTCCAATCCAATGTGAACAGGTATTTTACTCAAATGTTCCAAGTGAGAGGGATTGGTCATTAATATATATGGGTAAATATCCCCATGTAGGACCCATACCCTCTCTTGTGGATACTTATCCCCCAATGTTCGTCTATGTCCTTCTGCAGTTGCCGATACATTTCATTCATTATATTTCAATTTACATCGTTTACATATTTTATATCAGCCATACATCACATTTACAATGTGCATCGATTGGCTCTTGGCCACATACTACATTTACAATACACATCGCTAGTTTGGGATTTGAAAATGAGGATGTTACATCTTCCCTGCCTCCTACAAACTTCACTATCCTTAGTGCACATAACCATACATTTTACATATTGACATATATAAAACATTACATCAAAATACTTGATAATTCCACAACTTAATGACTCACACATCAATTCTAACCAACAACTCCCCTTTCCCCTGAATTCACACATTGGTTGGACATGATATTTCAAGGTTGTGGCTCTAGGAATCCTAGCTTCCAAAATAGAGTCTTCATTCACTTTTGTACAAATGTACATTCTAGTTTCTTCAAAAATTTTAAAAAATTGCGGTATGCCTCCCGCATGGCTTCTTCATGCTCCCATGTAGAGTCTTCAAGACCGTAATAGGTCCATTGAATCTTTACCAAACCTATGAATTTTTTCTTGAGCACTTTGATTTTCTAGTCTATGATACTTACTAGTTCCACCCAAAAATCCCCTTCATGTTCCACCTCCATCACATTCCAATCAATCACATAATTAGGATCAGGTACGTACTTTTTTAACAAATATACATGGAACATGTTATGAATTCTTATGGATGCAGGTAATGCTAGCATGTATGCAACTAGTCCTATCTTTTCTAATACCTCAAAAGGCCCACAATATGTTGCTTCCAACTTTGGGAAACTTCCCAATTTAAAATAAATTCTCTTGGCTTTAACTTTTAAAAACACATGCTCTGCCACTTTGAAAAAAAATATCTATTTGTTCCCTTTCTATCATCATAGCTCTTATGCCGATCTTGTGCAAATTTTCATTTTTTCTTGACTTTTACCATTTTTTCTTCCATATCCTTTAACAACTCTAGCCCAATAACATATTTGCCTATTTGGTTATCCCAATTTACTAGTGTGTTTCATTTCATGCCATGCAATGCTTCAAATAGGCTCCTCTTCAATGATTTTCGATACCCATTGTTGTATGCAAACTCAACTAAATGGATATAGTCCTCCCCTTAGAATGCTTTTCCATTACATACATTCTCAACATATCTTCAATTATTTGATTAATTCTCTCTATCTTCCTAATTGACTCTGGGTGATATGTTGTACTGAAATTTAGATTTGTCACAAATCCCTTAAACAACCATTTCAAAAAATTGGAAGTGAACTTGGGAACTCAATCCGACACTATTGTCTTAGGCACACCATGCAGCTTAGAAATTTCTCTCATGTAACTTTATGTGATATTGGTTTCCTTATGAGTTAAATTTACTAGAATGAAATGTGCATCCTTTGTGAGTTTTTCCACCACTACCATGATGCATTCATGTTTCCTTGTTGTCCTAGGCAATTTGGTAATGAAATTTATAGTAACAACTTCCCATTTCCATTCAGGAATTGGAAATGGCTCCAACAATCTTGTTGGATGTCAATTTTCAGCCTTTACCTTCTGACATTCTATTCATCTAGCCAAATAATCAGTTACATATTTCTTCATACCACACCAAAAACATTGGTCTCATACAGCTGTAATAATTCTTTGATATATTGGATGCCCAACATATGGCGCTTTATACATCTCCTTTAAGATTAAATTTCTCAACTCTTGAGAATTAGCAACATAAACTCTGTTATGAAATAAGAGGATTCCATCCTCTTCCATCTTTTAATCCTTATATTTTTGTTGTATATAATTTTTTTGTAAGCTTTCTTTAACTTGCACACATGTTGATATGTAGTGACAACCTCTAGAATTCTATCTTTTAAGTATGCCCTACACATACTGATGGTTGTGTCATACATTTTATGAACCCTTATGTTGAGTGCATAAACAACCTTATTCTCTTTTCCTTTTGTGTGCTTGGTATCAATGTTATATTCACTAAGGAATTCCATCCATCTAATTTGTCTGGAATTTAGTGTTGGTTGTTCAAATAAGTACTTCAAACCACTATGGTCTATCCTTAATTCAAATTTTATTCCCATGAGGTAATGTTTCCACATTCTTAAGGCATGTACTATGGTTGTTAGCTCTAAGTCATGTGTGGCATAATTTATTTCATGTTCCTTCAATTTTCTGGAATCATAACAAATTACATGTTCATTTTTCATAAGGACTCCATCGAGCCCTTCCTTACATTCATTGGTGCACTCAAAAAATTCCTCATCTAGATTTGCAACTTTCAAAATAGGTGCACAGGTTAACAAATCCTTTAAGCATTGGAAATTTTCTTCATGTTTAGCACTCCATTGAAAATTTACTCCTTTCTTTTGAAAATATGTTATTGGGTGTTCAATTTTGGAAAATCCTACAATGAATCTCCTGTAGTAACCAACTAGACCCATAAATGAAATAACCTACGAAATGTTTGTTGGCACTGGACAACTCTTGATTGCGTCAATATTTTCTGGATCCACTACTTTGCCCTCTTCTAAAACAATGTGACCCAAATAATGGATCTGCTTTTGATAGAAATTGCACTTACTCAATTTGACATACAATTGGTGCTCTCTCAACACTTCTAGCAGCATCCTCAAATGTCATTCATGCTCTTGTTTTTTCTTGAAATATATAAGAATATAGTCCAAGAACACAATTACAAACTTATCTAGGAAATCTTTGAACACCCCATTCATCCGACACATAAATGTATCTGTTGCATTTGTCAAACCAAAATGCACCACAAGAAATTCATAGTGTCCATACCTTTTCCTAATGGTTCTTTTGCTAGTATCATCTTCTTTGATTATAACTTGATGATATCCTAACCTCAAGTCAATATTGGAGAATATCTTTGCTCCTTTCAACTGATAAAAAAGATAACCAATCCTTGGAAAATGAAACTTATTCTTGACTATAACCTTGTTCAGCTGTCTGAAGTCAATACATAACCTCATCGTTCCATCTTTCTTCTTGACAAAAATAACTTGGGAACCCCTGTTAGGGTCCTATGATATAGTCATCTGGTATCCAGTTATCTATTTGGAAATTTTCTCTGAATCATTTTTAGAGTGTCTTCATGCTAAGAAACTCAGTGTAAATGGTCCAGTGGTGTATCTTATGTCTCAAAAGGTGTCCAGGTATATCCAAAGTTGGAAAATGATGATTTGAGCTCTCGAATGCAAAAGTGTCAAAGGTTATCTTTCAGCAGCTAAGGGTCATTTTTCAATGTGCTATAAGTTGCCGAAAGTTCTCATTTTCGTCAACTAAAAGGGCAAGCATAGGTGTTCTTAGCTGTAGAAAGCGCAAATTTTTTTCAATGGTTAGCCTTTCCCATTGTACTTTCAAACCGTCGGTAGTACACATGCTATCATCATCTTAAGTGTTGTCAAAATCATCTCTAGATACGATTTTCTTGGTCTCAATCATTTATTTGGTTTGTATTCATTATTTGGTTCAATCTATTAAACCCTAATCTAGTAGATCTGAGTTCTTTGTTGCCAACTAAGATCACCATAAACTCACATAATTCACTTTTTACCTAATCTGTCACGTGGTTTTCTGTCCTAGTCGAATGATGGAATCATCATTGTGATTTGAGTTTCATTCTTTATTAAGGGTTTATTCTAAAAGATTGTCATTCAAACATTTTCCCCATTGTTATCCACAATTTTGGTTATTGTGATGATGTTATGATGATTTCATTATGATAGAGAAATCAAACTCTTCAATAAGAATATTTTCCTGAGAAAAGTTGCACTTGTCTTCTTCCAGAAACTATATTTTTCAAGATAGTTCGCAGGCTGCCTATATAGCTGCCTGCGAAAATTCTTACTTCTCCCAGGCTGCATAAAGCTAGGGTGCGGATAATTCGCACTGTAATCATGGCCAGGGTGCGAAAATGTTTTTAAAGGGAAAAAGATGAAGTTCTCAATCCTTCTAGAAGAGAATCTTCGAGAAGAATGAGTTGGCTAACGAATGGTTGTTCAATTACTGGCATTCTAGATTTATTGGGATCATTTCTTATCCAAGCAACCAAATTATCTTCTCCTATATATTGAGGAGATGGCTCATGGAAAAGGTTAGAAGCAAGCTAGCAAGAGATTGATTGGAGAATTTTCGGAAGCCTGTATGGAGAACTGATGCTACAACAGCAAGAGACTACAACAATGTCATCACAAGTGGTTGATTTTCTTCATGCATGAGCAAGTGTGTGTGTCAAAACTAGGAGCCATCGAAAGGAGACCTACTACATCAAGGATCAGGTTGTAAGTTTCTCTTTCAATTAATTCAATACAGTAATATGTCCCTTTCCCATAAAGATGATATCGCTTTATTACTTGATTCCTTGATCACATGTATAGACTAGCTATTTAATATATTAATCTTCCTTTACTTTGATTGGTTTGTTCTGTCGTGATCTGAACGAAGCAAGAGCATCGGAGCAAAGCTTGGAACAACAGAGACCTAGGAAAGCGTTCATAAGGTATGTCCATATTCCTTTATCTCTTAGTTCACTCAATAGGATAGATCTAGGGAAAGAGTAGTATTATGTTCTGTTTTGTTCTAGATCCAGGTGGATCTAGGGAGATCGGTTCATGTCCGCACTTACGGATTAATCCTGAAACAAAATTGGTGACTCCACTGGGGAACTTATCCCTTTGTCTTTTTGGTTTTTTGAATTTTTGTGGCCATTTTCTCTATTTGCCTCATTCTCCTGTTTTGTCAGTGTCTGAGTCATCAGGATATCCTGACAGACCTTCTGGGTCTATAAGTCAGTTTGAATTTTGCTTGCTTTTTCAAAATTTTCATTAGTTTCAGGGATTCTCACACTGTACCTATTGACAGCCTGCAAGAACCTTGAAAGTTCGCACTCTGCATATATATTCCAGTGAAAATTGTTCACATTCTGCATTGAAGTGGCCTGCGAGAATATTACATTATCGCACTGTGTCCAAGGCTTGCCTGTGAGCAAGATCTTGAAAAAAATTGAAATCAAGTTTTGACTCTGTCAATTGTTCAGAACAGTTGATTTGTGTCTTTTTGGCTTACTGGATCCTTGACTTACACACCTTTTGCTTTAGTTGGCTTGCTTGGAGAGATTTAGGGTTTCTAGGTCCTTCTAGCCTTTGGTAACTTGACTTTCTTTTCTTGGCTCTGTTTGACATTTTCTTTCTCTTTGATTACTGGAGTTGGATGTGTTTGGCTAGCTGAGAACCAGGGATTGGTAGAGAGTTAAGTGCTTGTGGTTTTCTCTTTGGCTTTGTGGTTCGAAAGAACATTTTTGTTTGCTTTGGGAAAACTCTTTGGTTTGGTTTTTGTTTTTACTATCATTGAAAGAATTGGTTGGGTTGTTTGTTTGATTCGATATGATTTGATTTTATTTTCTCATTGATTAGAGTTCGTCTTGGAAAGTGAACCATAAGTTTTCTTTCAATTTTTTGTTTTTATCATTTTGAAAACATTGTAAAATCAAATCTTAAGAGCTTATTGAAGTATTGGAAGAGACATTTAGAGATTGTTATTTGATACATGATTACTTGCATTGACATCTGAATGGAAATTGAGCATTGCATTTGCATTGTAGTATTGAGCTTGATTCAGAAAATTCTCTCTCTCTCCCATAACTAGGATTCATGGAATGAAAAAGATTTTATTTCATCATTGTACTTGCATTACTTGGGTCAGAGTCACATATCATGAGTTTCACTACCGTTACCTTTGAGTAATTAACAGCCTCTAAGAATATTGCGTAACTTAAAATCAATCTAGTAACTTTTTCTAGGGCTCTTTACACCAACATATTAGCTAGACTAGTGCTTTGGAGTAGGAAGAGAGACACACTCTCCAAAAGCTCAAAAACAAACAATAGTATATTGAGATAGGGAGTGTAAAATTCCATTGGCAACATATTGTCCTGGGATGCCCTTCTAACACAAGGGTTAAGCACTAGGTCACATTGGTGTTGGCAGAGTTACTAACCCTGCTTTGTTGACATCGGTGTAGAGATTGCACTTATTACGGGGATCACTCTGAGGTATACCCACAATTATGAGCGGAAGCCTTTGAGTTGGTTTCGGGCTTGATACCCTGCCCTTGCATGTGGATCGGACTGACGACTGTCCCCCCAGGATGTACTGTTGTTAGTGGTGACCTTAGTGGCCTTTCTCTCTAGGTTCTTACCCAAGGTGACTGTGAAGGGGAAATTCTTCATGGTACCTAGAATCGACGTTGATCAAACTCACTCGGGCTCCTTGGAGGGTATACCCAAGATTATGTGTGGGAGCTTGCACCAGGGCGTAAGTCTGTTAAGCAGGTCGTCAACGTAACTTTTCCACCTTAGCCCCGCCCCTTCTAGTCTCGTTGTTGCGACGTTGGATTTCATCACCAACTAGTGGCTCCAAAATTAGAAGGTATTGTTTGCTTGGTGATTGCCTCTTAGTTTTTGTTTACTAGTGTGTGCTGATCATTTCTCGAAGTTGACCATAGGATTTTCGTTGGGGAATTTACTACTTCTTTACAATTTCTCCCCCACGACGTTCACGTAGGATGCAAGGTTTGTCCCCGGAACATCCGGAAGCTTCACAACCTTTGCACACAACCACACCTGAGGGTACCCCTGAGGACTCTCCTCGTCCGGGTGAAATTCCCCTTGTGACTCTACCACACGTGGACATAAGTGACGTCCCAAAAGTTTTTACACCACCTCCACAAGTAGCATCCATTGATCCTCTTGTTGAATTTCGTATTACCAATACTATAGAGGATTACCGCATTTGTCTTGGTGAACGACCTATTGGACGATTAAATCCTTCTGAAGAGACTCTTGTTACATCCTCTGAATCAACCGCTGGGCCTTCTCATGGTGTAGTAGGCCAAGATCCTTTTTGGTCGGGTGATTTCCGACGAGTTCTTTTTGGCACTGAGTCATCTCCTGTCTACGAAATCAACCCTCCTGTGTCTCCTGAACCAGAGACTGCACCAGAGACTACAACTTATCATTTTGTTCTTCCTCCCAAGATGGCCCATCTCGCAATTACTACGGGTGTCCAAACCGAGATCCCTACAACTACTCTTGCCCCTATTAATACCCAGAGACCTCCTGAGGTTAACCCAAATTTACCTCCTGGTTACCACGCTTTGAATCCTTCATTGAATGTTCCTCATCCAACACCCCCACAAACTCCGGCTGGTTCACCAGGTGGTCCTCAGTTTCCTGGACATCCTATTCCTGGTTTCATCCCGACACTCCCTCCTCAATTTTTTCCTTCTGGTAGCACTAATCCAACTGGCACTTTTCCGCCTGTTGCACCTAACTTGCACATTCCTGTTGGTGGACAGAGTGGTACAGTTACTTTTCCTCTTCCTAGACACAATGCAGTCACAACACAACCGACGGTTGGCACACAAGTTCTGGGTGGAACTATACCCACAGCAGGGGGTCCAACCTCACCCTTTGGACAAAATATACCTCCTGAATTGGCCCAGTTTTGGACTCAACTCTTACAAAATCTTCCTCAGAGTACTAGGGGGCAGCAGCCTGTCCCTACAGTTGGCCAACCTTATCCAGGGGTAACTAATCCTATCTGGGGCTCTAGTCAGACTACTGAACCCCAGATCCCTGCTCAGACCCAAGGTTATAATCCTTGGGGTTACTACCCTATTCGCCCACCACCAAATCAACCAGGGGCTTCCCTCTACGGGCAGTCTGCTTATGCCCCTACTGGTTTGCTGACAGAGCTTCCACCCAAAAGCCACCAGTACCCGCAAGTCAACCGACAGTTGTCGTTTCTTGCTACCTTGTACCTGCCAGATTTGTCTAGGATCCTGAATGATCCTATTTGTCATTCTCCTCAATGGCCTGCTATCCCTGCCAAACTTCCATCGGATATTCCAAAATTCAATGGCAAGCCAGGAGAGGACCCAAATAATCATGTCATGACCTTTCAATTATGGTGTTCGTCCAACTCTCTGATGGATGACTCCATTTGTCTTCGTCTTTTTCAGAGGACACTTACTGGTTCTGCTGCGAAGTGGTACATTGAATTGCCACAAGGTTTCTTCTCCGATTTTAACACTCTGGCTATGGCTTTTCTTACACACTACCAGTTACCGATCCGATATGATACTCAGACTGAAATTTTAACTTATTTTAAACAATCTAAAGGTACTCACATCTCAGATCATATACATGAGTGGAGACGTAGACGACGTCTCATCAATCTTGAACTCCCTGATCAGTTACTGGCTGAGTGGTTCACGAAATCTTTTGTGAACGAGATTGGTAAAGAAATCGCCATGGGTGGCATTGTTACGGAGGAGCAAGCTATAAGTCGTGCTCAGTATCTTGATCTCGTTTATTCACAAACGGGGACATTGTACGATTTGTTACCTGACCTACCTTATCCTGGAACTTCCAGCGCTTCAACTGCTCCAGCTGCCTCGCATGCAGCTGATGGTGTGATTGGGACTAATCATACCCACTCACATTTCGTTTCAACCACAACCCCTAAACCCACCTCTTCTAATGTTCAGAATGCCCCGTCTCCTGCCCCTCCCGCCGGTAAAACCTCAGAAGTGAACGTTGTTCAATCTACGCCGACCGGTAAGAATAAATCAAAGAAGGGGAGAGGCAAGAATAAGGGGGGTAAAAATAATAATCCAAACAAACAAACTACGAATGCTCCTGTTGAAGAGTGGGATAAACGCAAACCGCGGTACCCTTGCCTTATCTGCGGTGATGATCATTATACAAAGGATTGTCCTCGACGTGCCGAAGTTTCTAAGTTCCTTCAAGGGACGCCCAAACCTCCTACTCCGGCAGTCTTGTCTCAACCTTTCCCGTCTCAGCAACAGGCCTTGTTGGTCATCCATGACCAACCTTCTACTTCCACTACATCATATTTTTTGATGTGCACCGGTGATTCTAAGAAGAATGACGTTGCAATTGCAACTAGAGCTAAAGACTATACTCCTTCTAAGGAGAAGGTTGACGACTTACCTCCTGATCTGGTACAAGCTTCTCCACCAAATCCACCTACGAACGGTCCTCTTCATCTCAAAAGACCGAGTCTTGATACAGTCTTACGACCCCCTAAGGGTGTTGCTCGCAAGTTGGCATTCAATCCTCATGCTCGTGCGGCCCAGAACTACAATATTTTAGAAGATCTGGCCCAAGCACCTTCCGCGATGTTTTCCCTTAAGGTCCTCCAGTCTTGTCCTGCGCAACGAAGGGCCCTGTTGAAATCTATAGGTGGAATTGACCCTACGGATTCGAACTTGATAGTCTTTGACTTGGACGAGCATGTTCCAAGGTTACCCCCCCAACTTGATTTTCAGATACAAGTTATTGTCGCTGACAAAAGCATTTGTCGGACAGTTGTTGATGAGGGGGCCTCTACATGTGTAATGTCTCTTACTTGCTGGAAAGCCATTGTCTCTCCTCCGTTAACAGAATCACAGAATACTTTGAAAGCCTTTAATGGCTCTGGTTTTAAGCCTTACGGCGTTATTTCCTCGTTGCCTATCACTCTCGAAGGTAAGACCGTCCAAATTGAAGTCGAGGTTTTCGATTCTCACTTAGATTATAATCTTCTTCTTGGACATAGCTGGGTAGATTCCATCCGCGCTGTTGTGTCAACCCTTTTCCGGGTCTTACGATTTCCTCACCAGGGAAGAGTGGTTATAGTTAATCAGCTTGCCTTTTTCAATTCCGATACTCGCACGGGGAACGTACCGTTCATAGCTAAAACCCCACCGGGCTATGAGAATGTTGGAGTCAGTCTCTTGAAAGACTCTTCGTTAATGGGTACTTTTCCCATAACACCACCACCCGATATTCTACGCCCGTCAGTTGCTTCGATTAATATGATCTCCATTGTTCCTTATGAACTTCCTGCATCTTTTCACCCTTGGATAGTTCCTGAACCAGGAGATCATGCTCGTTTCGGCGACGTTATGTCGTTAAGTCCGATTGAGTCTGCTTACCAAGCGATTCAATCAACAACCTCTTCTACATCCACTCCGGAGGAGTTGTCTCCTGATCCTTTCCGTGTCGTCTTTCCCATTGATGAGATGATCATGTCCGTCATGGCCGATACGCCTTGGGATGATGGGCATCATCGTTCCATTCTATTTCTGGAACAACACACCCTGGAGAATTATCAACGGATTTCGACTCTGTCGACCGTTGTTGTCACAATAACCATTCCTGGATCTACATGCGATGTGTTTGCAGAAGGGAACCTAAGCAATATTTCTCCTACGATTCCCATTGATATTTCAGTGAAACCTGGAATAGTTGAAAATGTTCACATTGGAGCTTCGTGTTCTCCAAAGGAAATTGTTACTTATACTGCGTTATTCAAAGAATTTCGTGACGTTTTTGCCTGGAGTTACGAAGAGATGCCAGGTATCGACCCGTCCATCATTGTGCGTGAGATAAAAACGTACCCTGGAGCCAAACCAGTATGACAACGCCTCCATCCTATACATCCACGTAAAGCGGCAGCCATAAAACTTGAAGTTGAAAAACTTCTTAAAGCCGGTTTTATTTACCCCGTGGCTTTGATAGAGTGGGTTTCTAACCCTGTGCCGAATGATAAGAAAGGTGGAAGTATACGTGTCTGTGTCGATTATCGGGATATTAATAAAGCTTATCCCAAAGACAACTTTCCAACCCCGTTCGTAGACCAGATCGTCGATGACTGTGCCGGTAGTGAAATCTTTTCCCTCATGGATGGATTTTCCGGTTACAACCAGATTAATATCACTCCCGAGGACCAACATAAAACTTCTTTTATTTGTCCTTGGGGTACCTTCGCCTATCGGAAACTTCTGTTCGGTCTAAAGAACACAGGTGCAACGTTTCAACGTGCCATGTCTTATGCATTTCACGACATTAAGCATATCGTTCAACCCTATTTGGACGATTTGCCGGCTCATTCCTTACGTTGAGTCGATCATCCTGATCACCTTCGAGCAATTTTCGTCCGTTGTCGATTCTATCGCATTCGTCTAAATCCACACAAGTGTGTCTTTTGCGTAGAGTCTGGCCGTCTTCTCGGTTTCATTGTTTCACGTCAGGGAATCCGGGTAGATCCCATTAAGGTTGAGGTGATCCTCAATCTTTCTCCTCCTTCTTCACTACGCCAGTTACAAAGTTTGCAGGGGAAAGAAAACTTTATTCGTCGTTTCGTCCCAAATTACGCCGAGATTACTCGTGGTTTCACATGTCTTTTAAGGAAAGGTTCAGAGTTTGTTTGGGATAAAGTTGCCAACAACGCTTTCGAAGCTCTAAAGTTGTCCCTTACAAAAGCTCCTCTTCTTTTTCCTTCGAATTATAGTAGGGATTACTTTCTTTATTTAGCAGTGCCTGAGTATACCATCGGTATGGTCCTTGTTCAAGAGGATGATAACCACGATGAACATGTTATATATTACTTGAGTAGAAGTCTATCATCGACGGAGGTCAATTACCAACATGTTGAGAAACTGGCTTTGGCTGCTGTTCAAGCAGTCCAACGATTTTGTCATTACATTCTTGCCAGAAAAACTATTGTGATTTCGCATTGCAATCCCATGCAACATATATTGACCCATCAATTGCTGGGGGGCAATTACTCCAAATGGATAGTTATTCTCCAGGAGTTCGATTTGGAATTCGATCGCGCCACATCGAAGAAATCCTTGGTTTTTGCTGAATTGATTTGTGATTTCCCCCACTCTGCCACGGAAAGTGTAGCAGTTGGTTCATTACCTGACGAATCACTTTTCCTTATTAGTACTGATGATATTTGGTATGGATATATCATTATATATCTCCAGACTCAAACTTTTCAGCCTGCTTTGTCCAGTAATGAACGACGTCGGATACGTTATCAGGCTCGCCATTACATTATTCTTGGTGACACTCTTTACCGTCGTGGCATTGACTCTGTTTTTCGACGTTGTTTGACCTTTGACAAAGCTGAGAAATCTTTGAATGACTGCCATTCAGGAGCATGTGGTGGTCATATGTCTGGGTATGCTACTGCCCATAAAATCTTACGTGCAGGATACCTCTGGCCTTCTCTGTTTCATGACTGCATTACTGCTGTCCAGAAGTGTCGTGCCTGCTAGACCTATCAAAAGAAGATTTAGTCGCATCCCTCTCTCCTACATCCTATAGTCTCAGTAGGTCCTTTTGCTAAATGGGGAATTGATTTTATGACATGTCACCCTCACTCGGCTGGGGGGCATGGCTATATTATTGTAGCTGTTGATTATTTCACAAAGTGGGCCAAGGCAATGCTGACATTCGATAATACTGGGAAGACTGCAGAACTTTTTCTATTCAACCATGTCATCACTCATTTTGGTGTCCCTCAGGCTATCGTTACCGATCACAGTAGTCATTTCAGGAATTATATGATGTCAGAACTTACAGAGAAGTTGGGCCTTCGTCATGATAGCTCAACACCTTATTATCCACAGGCTAATGGCCAGGTCAAAGCTATCAACAAAGTTCTTATAACGATGATTCGACGGATGATAGGAATACATAAGACTAGCTGGCACACGATGTTGTTTTCAGCATTATGGGCATATCGGACATCTGTTAAATCCGCCACGGGATTTACACCTTTTCGTTTAGTTTATGGCATGGAATCCATTCTACCGATAGAATGAGAAATACCTTCTTTGAAGCTAGCCGTAGAGCTCTTACCCAATACTTCTGCAGAAGAGGAACGTCTATTGTATTTGATGTGATTAGACGAGACCCGACGTGATGCCACTTTAGTAATAGAAGCCCAGAAGAAACATGTTAAGGCACAATACGACAAGCATGTCAAGCCTCGTGTTTTCTCTGAAGGTGATCTTGTTCTTCTGTATGAACAAGATAAAGATGTCCTTGGAGCCGGGAAATTTGAACCTATGTGGCATGGTCCCTACATTGTCAGTAAAGTTTTGGAAAAAGGAGCGTATGAACTAGTCGATTATGATGGTGTACCTTTGAGTGAACCCAGGAATGGGTTGTACTTAAAGAAGTACTATGCATAAGTTATTTGTGCATGAGTGCTTGTATTTTATGTATCATACTGCGTGTGTGTGTTACTTTAGTTTTTCTTTTGACATTATCTGGTCTCTGCCCTTACGTGACATTGTGTTTGATTGCCAGATGTCGGAGTATTCGCTACCTTATATTGGCTTCACTGACGGTGCTAGCCGTAGTACTCGGAACCTAGCTTCCGCTGCATGGGCAATATATGCCCCGACAAACGAACTTATATCTCTACGAGGTATATGTCTTGGCCGAGCAACCAACAACATCGCAGAGTATAGCATCGTTGTTGAACTATTGGTTGATGCTATTTCTCTTGGAATTCGTCATCTGGTTGTCATAAGTCCCTCTAAGTTTTGCTCCACTGTCAAGTAGTCTTCGGCATACTGCGGGACTGCTACTACCGCCTCTCCTCGACACTGAACTAGAGAACTACCAGCAGGTCTATATGCTTCGACGTATGTGTTATCAACAAAATTTTGGTGCTAGTCTTCCGATCAATCTATAAACAAAAAACATTTAAATATATCAAAAAATACAAAAACATTTAAAAAATTAAAATTAGTGTACTTCTTACCGAGGTTCCCCCACTGTGCATCTTCTTGTAGGGCAAGGTCTGGATCGCCACAGAAATCTAGGCCAGCATATGCGTAGTCCTCTATCATTAGCACCTGGCCTTGAAGCCAGTCGAAGAAACGATCATCATATCTAATGATAGGCCCTGCCACATGACGAGCCATAAGCTGGCACCACCGCAACATCCTTGGGTCCCTGGGACCCGGAAAATGCCAATCTGCCTGAAGCCTAAATACCAGAACCCTCTCACAAAAGAAGGATACCAGAAGAGATCCATACCCGAATTGTTTTAAATCTCCATCCCTGCATTTAGTCAGTTGTTTCTTAAGGCTGTGTAGAACTGCATCGACCCAATTGAAGACCCGGGGCTCAATACACTCAATGGAATACTGAAAGTAGCTCTGCAGAGCCATGTGTGGAGCAGCACTTCCTGCCATTTGAGCGATATTAAAGAGAATGGTATGGAGAGTTATATTGGTCACTCCCCAAATAGCTACCTTCCCTTTCTGACGTTCAGCCTCTGGAACACAATACTGCCTGCAATACTCGCTCATTTTCAAACCCCCTCTTTGGTTGCCAGTCAAACTGACATAGGATCCCCGTCTTGACAACCCAGTCAACAAATAGATGTCCTCGATGTCTATACTCAAGGTGTGAGCTCCCACATTGAAGACTTGTTGATCCGGGTCCCACATTCAGATCAGGTACTCTAACAATCACACTTGGGCTCTCATGCCCGGGATTCGGAAATACTTCAGGAGACCGCAATCTCTCAAAGCGGCAATGGTTTGTGGGTGATTTTCGACATTGGTATTGTCTTCCTCGTGCTCACGTTCTCTCCATTCGAGCACCATAATGAGGATTGTTTACCTGCATGGCAACCATATAAAGATAATTAATAATCTAAAATATGAGAAAATTGATTTTATTGGCTAAAACATTACTCAAAAATTTGACTCTGCGCTGTTTGCAGGTGGAGTATAACACACAGTGCGGGTTTCCCGCACTCTACCTTAAGCCCACCTACAGGAATAAGGGCTTCTCGCAGGCCCCGTATGGGTAGCCTGCGAGAATCCTTTCACGTGCATAGGGTTTCAAAACTCAACCAAAGACTTAATTTTTAACCATTAAAATCATGAAATTAAACCATGCAAAGGTAGAGGATGGAGAGCCTACCAAAACACCGCAGACGGCTCGAGGAATGATGGTCCGATGCTCCCACAAATCGACTCTGAAGGAAGAGGGTGAAATGGAAGTTTTTTGCACTCACAATGGTAAAATGGTAAAATGGTAAAATATCATGGTAAAATATGTTATAAATTCTTTTTATTACTTTTACTATGTTAAAAAGTGGGTCTTTTCACATTTATTCGTTATTAACCCTAATTGCTAATAAGAGAGTGAGTAAAATGCTTTGCAGGTATGGAACATGAAGGGTATTGGACGATTTTTTCTATGGTGTCATATATTTTTGATTGTTCTCTAGGGTTTTGATATCAAACCCCGGGCGTTTTTATACTTTCTTGCGCTTGTCGAAAAACTTAAGAATGTGATTGAGCGTTGTTTTATCCCTTTTCCGGGCTCGCTGTGGTTACACGAAAAAGGAACCACCCTGGAGTTAACTTTAATCTCTTTTCAGACTCTCTAAATAGGAAAATATTGCCGAGTGATCTTGCTACTTTCACGCTCGATAAAGTATTTGAAGTATGCGTCCTTCGAGCGATAGTTTAACTCTTTTTCGGTCTCATTGGACTACTGTACGAAAAATGAACTGAGAGAGTTCTCTTTTGAGTGTTTTTCCAAACTCTATAATCTTGAAAAACCTTTGAGTTTTCTTTCTTTGGACTCATAAAACAAACATTGAAAGGCCCATATGGGATATGAGTTTTCTTTACGTGTTTTTCAGACTCT
>ML780322.1:799065-814104 GCA_009831015.1 Picea engelmannii | reverse complement strand
CACAATGACATATTTGGATCTAGTGAATTATTATATTTTATATGGGTGATTTTCATTTGTTCCCAAAAACTTAAGGCTGGACCTCATTTTTGGAACCTAAAATAGTCATAAATTGTTGATATGGACAACATTTTGAGTGATTTTTTTTTCTCAAAATGCATAAAATTTCATTCTCTAAGCAATGTTTATATCGGTTTCTGTTGATTTATCTGTATGATTATTGAGGATGGTAATGGACACCCCCTCCTTTGTTTGAGTGTGACAACAATCTGTTTGAGACAGTTTCTTGATGGAAGAAATTTTGTGCTTTTCTTGGCACGATGTATTTTTGATGGGGAGACCATTTTACATTACATGTGGTGCATACTTGAGTACTTATTGAACTTTATGATCATTGTGAGATCATATTCAAGTTCTTTATTGAAGCACTCTAGTTAATTGTTGACACTTTCAGCCTATTGGATCACATTCATCTTCATGTTATGTTATCATTCATGTCATCTTCGAGAAATTGTCCTTTAACACGTTGTGGAATTTCCATGATGACTCATGCCTTTTCTCTTGGAGGTTCTTTGGAAGATGAAATCCAAATACAACAATAAATGTATTTAATAACACATAATATTCTTTTATTCGGTGATCTATTTGGTATACAAAATGAATTATATATACACGTAATTGGGTAAATTCGCGTCTCTTTATGCAGAAGAGTGCGACTTTACATTTTAATTAGTTTAAATATATATATATATATATTAAAAGTCATCCCTTCTTGAAAATATTTGTCCTCGAAGCATGAGTAGGGACGAATGTTTATATCTAAACACCTCATCTTCCCAAGTAGCTTCATCTTTAGGTAGGTTCTTACATTTGATCAGATACTCATTAATTCTTCTAGAATGTAGGAATTTGGTTCATACTTCGAGGATGCCTTCAGGAATTAAAATTAACCTTCCTTCTTTATCTAAAAGAGGCAACTTTGTTTGTATATGGATGATAGGACCTAGTGTTTTCTTCAAACAAGAAACATGAAAAATGTCATGCAATTTCCCTTTATTTGGAATATCGATGGCGTAAGAAAATTGTCCAACTCTCTTTTGAATCTGATAGGGTCCATAAAACTCAGGATCCAATTTGTGTTTCTTGTAATTTTTAAGAGAACTTTGCTTGTAAGGTTGCAGTCAAACAAATACCCCATCGTCTGTTGTAAATTATCTGTCGGTTCTTATTTTGGCAGCTTGTTGTTTCATTTTGTTCCTTTCTTGCTCGAGGTGAGATTTAAGAGTACGTAGAACTTCATCTGATGTGGCTAGACAGTCTTTCACGGAAAGAACCTTAGAATTAATAACATAATCCTTAATAGAGGGAGGTAGATAACCATACAATGCTTCAAAGGAGGACATTTTTGTTAAGGTATGATATGTACTATTGTACCACCAATCTACAAGATGTAGCCAATTGATCCATTTTGTTTGAAGATCATTCAAAAAAATTCTTAGATACCCTTCAAGGCCTTTATTAACCACTTCAGTCTGGTCATATATTTAGGGATGGTATGAAGTACTCATGGTTAAGGATGTCCCCACCTGACAAAATAGTTCCTTCCAAAAATTGCTAGTAAACTTGGGATCCCTATCGCTTATGATAACTTTTTGAAATCCATGAAGTTTAAAAATATTTTTAACATAGCTATCAGTTACTTGGATAGCCTTGGCCTTTGAAGAGATCTCGACAAAGTGGGGATATTTGGTTGATAAGTCAACGATTACAAATATATTGTCTTGTCCTTCAAAGGTAGGAATACCAGTACTAAAGTCCATATATATTTCAGACCATTTTGGGGTTGGGATATGAAGGGGTTGTAGAAGACCTAGAGGAGAAATAGTTTCAAACTTTTGTCATTGAGAGGTGTCGCATTCGGCCACATATTTCTGAATTTTGGATCACATACCTTTCCAAAAGAAGGACTGGTGTATATTGTAGTAAGTTTTGAAAAACCCCACATGGCCTGCTGATGAAGAATCGTGATTTTCTTTCAAAACTTGGAGTTTGAACTTAGAAGAAATGGGAAAAAATACATGTTGTTTGTACCATAGTATGTCATTCTCCCAAGTGAATTTAGGGTTTGCAGTTGGGTTGCTTTCGACTTATTCTATTAGCCTTCATATTTATGTATTTTTTATATACTCAGTTTGAACTTCTGAGATCCATTCAAGAATGATGATGAACATAGCGCACAAAGTAACATCATTATCAAGTTTCCTTGATAACCTGTCAACAACCAAATTATCCTTCCATTTTTTATACAGAATATCGAAATCAAAGACCTAGATTTTGCTCACCCATTTTTGTTGCTCTGATGAAATATTTTTCTGAGTTAAAAAATACTTCAAGCTATTGTGGTCTGTTTTCACGATAAATTTTGTTCCCAAAAAGTATTGTTTCCACTTAACCAAGGCATGCATAATTGCCAACATTTCTTTGGCATATGTTGATTTTGTTTTCTCCCTTGATTTGAATTTTCAACTTTCGAATGTGATCAAATGATTATCTTACATAAGTATGGCACCTAATATAGCTCTTGAAGCATCACATTCAAGGACAAATTATTTGGAGAAATTTTGTGCGAACAAAACCAGAGTGGATGCCATTAAGATCTTCAACCTTATAAAACATGCTTTAGCTTCGTCATTCCACTTAATTGCATCTTTCTTCAATAATGTTATTAATGGGGCCACAATTTGTGCATAGTTTCGAACAAACCTTTTATAGTACCCGGTAAGACCCATGAATCCCCGTAATTATGTGATTGATTTAGGGCTAGGCCACTCAATAACTATCGCAATTTTCTTCAGATCAACCTTGATTCCTTCATCTGACATGACATGTCCCAAAACTGTTATATCTTTTTATCTAAAACTACATTTGGATTTTTTAGGGTAGAACATGTTCTCCTGAAGGATTTTTAATACTGTCTCAATGTGCTTGAGGCGTGAGTTCTAGTTCTTTCTATAAACAAGGATATCATCAAATAAGACAAGTACAAAATTTTGTAGGTACGAATAAAATAAATCATTCATTATTTCTTGGAAGGTAGAAGGAGCATTGGATAGGCCGAAAGGCATGACTCGTAATTCGTACAACCCTTCATGGGTACATAAAGTAGTTTTGGGAACATCTTCCTCTCAAATTCTTATTTGGTAATAACCTGACTTCAGGTCTAGCTTGGAGAAATATTTAGTGCGATGGAGCTCGTCCAATAACTCTTCCACAATTGGAATTGGAAATTTATCTTTTATCGTTATTTTATTTAATGCCCGATAATCAATACAGAATCTATATGATCCATCCTTTTTCCTAACAAGTATGACTGGAGTTGAGAAAGGAATTTTTCTTTGTGTAATAACACCACAGTCTAATAATTCTTGAACCAAGTGCTTGATTTATGTATTATTTTGGTGTGACTTTCTATAATATGTTTTTCTAATTGGTGTGGAACTAGGGATTAATTCTATGATGTGATCTCTAGAACGAGGTGGAGGGAGCCCATAAGGAAGTTCCTTAAAAATGGCATTATATTTTCCAAGAATTTTGTCCAATTTGGGATCATCATTTTTGTCCTCTTTAGTAATACCCTCAATTGCATAGCAGTGTAAGAAATAATCATGGGCTCCCTTTTTAATAATTTTTACCATTCTATTGGACGAGACTATTTGTGGGGGAGGACAGTTAATTCCATGTAATTTGTACTTTTCCCCATTTTTATAAAACCTTATAAATTGATCTTGTAAGTTTAATCCAATGGTACCAAGTGTGGCTAGCCATTGGGCCCCCAAGAAAATATCTACCCCTCTGATTGGAATAGCATACATGGGGGATTTTAATTTGTATTCACTCATGGATATTTCTACCTTGTGTCATTTCCAATCACATGACGTAGTCCTATTTCCTAGGATGGAGACTTGAAATTCTGAGGTAGGATGAATGAATATGTTTAATTTCCTTGCTATATTTGTATCTATAAAGTTATGTGAATTGCCACTATCAATGAGAAATGTTACTTTATTTTTCTTAACATAGCCATAAACTTCCAAAGTTTGGGGCTGAGAAATACTCGTCATTGTAGCAACATAGAGTGTCAAATTTGTGTTTAGATTCCCTAACTCATGAAGATTTCATGAGTATTCATTATTTGTTTCTTCATCGGAGGAAGATATGTCCCCTACTTCTTCATACTTTCTTTTTTTTTGTAAGTGAGTTGAGATTCAATATTACTGAGTAAAATATTGTACAAAAAAAGGCCGAGGGGTGGCCCCTAGTCTGCGAAAAAGGAAACCATATCAGGGGTCCCCAAGCTGCGCTATCTACATTAGTGAAAGGATGGTTGGGCCGCCACTCAGGGAAACCGACCCAGTCTCCATAAGTTTGTTTGTAAAAGAAAAAAAGAACCATACCATCAGAAATACATAAAACCGAGAACATATAACATGAGTTGTTCATATACTAATAAACAAAAGAACTTGAGTTGGTGTTGCACTAGTCCACGCAGATTGGGTGGCTTTCATCTCCTTCCTTCCTTACCTCATTTTCCTTTTTCTGCTCCACCGTGTGTGTCCTTCTGATGATGGTTGGTGTTCTGTGTCAGTCTACTGGAGTGATGTCCATGTGATGGACATAGCAAAGGTAGAGTTGGAATTGACCAGCCAATCGGGTTTTTTTTTCTCCTTGGTTCCTCTGGTTCTCTGCTATGCCTCTTACACTGGCCTCCAAGTCACTGAGGCAGCTCAGGATTTCTATGATTTCCTTCTTGCGGCCTCAATTTTCCACCTTGTTGGTCTCGCTCTTTTCTGCTCTCAGATTACATATTAGCATTTTTGTACGCCAGGCTTCCTCCACCATTTTGTGGTAGAGGATTTTCCTAGGATGTTTGGCCCCTGAGTCCCTTAACTCGTCTTCTTCTTGGATGAGTTCCGCCCAGGATTTTCCCTGGTGCTTGGTGTTGACTTCCCGCTCCCATCTGTCGATGACTGCTTTACCCTTTCTATCTGCCTGCTTGAGGAAGGTGGCTTTGGCCTCTCTGGCCGCCTGTTCCATCCTAGTGATATTTCAGGCGCTTATTGAGAGTTCCTCCCCCTGTGGTCCCCTCTTACTCTAGGTTTTCTTCGTTCTTACCATCTTTTCTTGTAAGTCGTGGCTTCTGTCGTGCTTTCTTTCTCTACTACTACTCTCCCCTTCCTAGTCTTTGGAATTGTTGCTAGTTGGTCAGTCGCTATCCCTAATGCTTCTTCTTTTATAGACTTTCCCTAGAGGTGGTCTTCTCCAGGTAATCATTTGTCTCCTGTAAAGGCGTATCTTTCGGTCCTTTATATATGTTTCTAAGTGTGTGCACTTGGGAGCTCTGTCGTCATTCCAGTGCCAATCTTTTTCCTTACTCGTTGTCCTCCAATCATTTCCTCCCTTGGGATCTAGGTGTATATGAGGTGTACCCATACCTACTCTCACGCTATCCCTTTGGTCTTCATCCTTTGTCAGCTATAGCTTACCCTTTCCATTCTCCCACGGCCTTCCCATGTACTTCCTTATATTGACAGGACCTTGGTATCATACCCCTTCTTGTTGTGTGATTGTGATCTGCATTGTAACTCGTGTTTAAAAGGTGGCCTAATGGATTCAGCCTAGATCTTGCTTTCCCTTCATTTAATTATGTGTCTCCAGCCTCGATGTTGTCACCCGTACTTCGGTTGTCATCATATTCCTTTGTCGCTAGTTGGGTACAGTCTGTCTGAAACTAGCCACTTGGGATGTTAATCCACGTGGCATCCAATTCTGATCCTTCCCTATCGACCCCTTCATTAGCAATTCTATTCACGACTCCATTTGTTGACCTGCGGACCCAATGCAACTCCACTGTGATCCCTGTCTACAAATTCTCCAGAATCTTCTGCAAATAGTATGCCAAGCGCAAGTGCCTCTGTATTTTCCCCACTTTGGTGTCGTTTTAGAGTTTCCTTACTATGTTGATGAATAGCATAGAGTCGCCTTCCACTATTACATTTTCCATTCCTTCTCTATGTAGTATCTCCAGACCTGTCTCCAATGCTCCAAATTCTACAGAGTTGCTTGTTGAATTCCCCAAAATTCATGTGTACAATCGGATAATTCTTCCTTGATTGTCCCTGAGTACTCCCCCCATACCGGTTCGTCCTGGGTTGTCCTTCGACGCCCCATTGAAATTTAGCTTGAGGGATCCCTCTGGTGGTGTTTTCCAGTTGCGCTCGCCTAAGCTTAGTTGCGGCACCTGTCTCACCTGATTGGGGTTATGTCTTCCTTTCACTTGGAAAGCCTCTATAATTTTGAGATCCCGATCAGTGAGTTGTGCTCCTCCCGTTTGGAGGTTATGGCTATGTATCGTTTCCCTTGTCATGGATATTATTGTTTCCTTGATCTTTCCAACCGTCCAGCTTTGGTTCCTGAAGATGCATCGGTTCCTTTCCTTCCAAATTGCCCAAATGATCATGTCGGGGGTGAGGGTCCAGCAAAGATTCACCTCTTTGTTATCGCTGTAGTTTTCCTCCCAGGTGTTTATAGTTGTGGAAATATTTTATCTGATCCTATTAGACTGATGGAAAATGCCTACCGCCCAGTCCCATAATTTTGTTGTGTAAGGACATTCATCCAAGAGATGGTTCATTGTTTCCTCCTTTTCTTCACATAGGTGGCATCTTGAAGGGCCTATGAAACCTCTCTTTTTTAGGTTCTCCCAAGTTAGGCTTCGGTTGTGTAATATTAGCCACTGGAATATTTTTATTTTTGGCCATTGGGGGCTATTCCAGAGCTTGTCCCAATGATACGCCGCAACTTCTTGATCCTGGTTTGTTATGTAGTGGCATACTTCTTTAAGATTGAATTCCCCTCCAGCTTTGTGCCCCCATCTTAGCTGGTCATTTCCATCTATGACTGCAATTTTCCTTCTCCCCAATTCCTCCTCCACTTCTTTAACTGTTGTTGCAGTCTAGTCTCTAGTTTGTGGGGTGAGTGTGTTCCAGATTTTCTATTTGTTGCACTCTGCTTCTTGTTTCCAGTAATGGTAAACTTGGATTTTTCCTTGCGCCATCATCTCTTGTTGGAGTTCCTCCCAGCCCAATTGTTTCATTTTGGGTTCATGTTGCTAGGCGTCCTCCCAGAATCTGGCGGTTCTAACATTCCTTATTTCCCAAAAGTTGTGTGTCTGGATCCAAGTCTTGTTGTGCCAGGCTAAGTTCCAGATGGTTGAACCCTCCTTAGTGCCTCTGAAGTGGATTTTGTTCTGGTTACTAATATATGGGGCATACTTTTCCTTCCACAGGTTAACCCATGGTATGGTCATTTCTTTTCCCCATCTCCACCAAAGCTTTGCCCCATAGGCGTTGTTGGTTACTTGCGGGTTGTGTAGCCCAAGGCCTCCCTTTCTCTTTGGCTTACACACCTTCTCCCAAGCCACTAGTGCCCATTTTTTCCTTGTTTCCACTCCACGCCACAAAAATTCCCTTTGTATGGTTCTTATTTTTTGTAAAATTCCCTTGGGGGCCAGGAAAACTGATCATAAACGTTGGGATAGCTTGCAATACTGACTTGGTTAGGATAAGTCTTCCTGCTATGTTGAGGGATCTAAAAGTCTAATTGTTTACCCGGTCTTGAATCTTGTTGACTATTCCTTCCCACGTTGACATCTTGTAGGCTTTTTTTGTCAAGGGGATGCCTAAGTACTTGGTTGGGAGGGTTTTGTGTTCAAAGCCCAGGATGTTGGCTAAATTCCTTTGGATATTTGGGTTGGTGTTAAAGAAGAAGATCATTGATTTGGACTGGTTTATCTCATCCCCTGAGGCTTCCCCAAACTCATCTAATATTCGTTTGTAGGGTTCCTCTTCCTTGATTGTGGGAATGCCATGAAGTAAGGTATCATCCACGAACTGTTGGTGTGTGGAAGTTGGACAATTCTCATAAGGTTTGATTCATTTTATTTCCACTGTTGCGGTTTCACTTTTTATGCTTCGACTAAGTCCTTCCATCATTAAGATGAAAAAGAAGGGGGGAATCGGGTCTCCCTCTCTAATGCTTCTCATGGGCTAGTAGGGTTTGGCAGGGGATCCGTTCACTAGTAGTGAGAAGCTTGTTGTGGATACTAGGTTGGTTATCCATCGGATCTAGTGCTATGTGAATCTGAAGACTTCCAAGGTTCTGACCATATAGTGCCAGCTGATTTTGTCATAGGCTTTAGCTAGGTCCAATTGTATTATCATTCCCCCTCTTTTATGAAGCTTCAAGGTGTGGATCAGTTCATGGGCTTGGATAATATTGTCCAATATTTTCCTTCCTTCTACGAACCCCGCTTGCTCTTGCGACACCAGTGTAGGTAGTAGTGGTTTCAATCTATTGGCTATAACCTTGGAAATTATCTTATACACCACATTTCACAATGCTATTGGTCTGTAACGATCAACATTTTTGGCTTCATTTTCTTTAGGGATGAGTGTTATCAAAGTATCATTTAGTGCTTTTAGGATGGAGGCTGACCTTCTAGAGTCTTCTACTACCTTATAGACATATTGTTTGAATACTTCCCAGCAAGCTTTGAAAAACTCTATTGTGAACCCATCTGGGCCTGGAGCTTTTCCATTGGGCATTTCCTGGAGTGCTTGGTCTATTTCTTCCTCCGCAGTGGGCTTGATCAAGTTTTTGTTTTATTCTTCTGTTACCAGGCGAGGGATGTGATGGGTCACCTTTTGTATGGCCTCCGCTCTATCCTGATTGGGTTCCTGGGCGATCCCATGGAAGTGGTTTACCATAGTTGTTTCGATGTCCTTATGGGACTCTCTTTCTATTCCATTCGGTTCCCTTATCTTCAAGATTTTTTTATGGGCTCTTCTGTCCATGGTTATGCTGTGAAAGAACTTGGTGTTCCTTTCCCCTTCCTTTAGCCATCTGATCCAAGACTTTTGTCTCCAAAGAGTTTATTCATGTTGGCACCTTACATCCCATTCATATGTCATCTGTATCTCCTCTTTTTTCCTTTTCTCATTGTATCCCTCTAAAATGCAGGTTTCCTGGGGGTTTTTCATTTTTTCTTCTATGTTTTTCTTCGCTTGGTTTATATTCCCAAAGGTGTCCTTGTTCCACTCCTTGAGCCTATATTTGATATATTTTAGTTTCTTGTAGAGTTTGAACATCCTTGTCCCTTGCTCTAGTTTCTCTTCACTCCACCACTACTTGATATTTTCCTTGAAAGTCGGGTGTTCCATCAAAAATTTCTCGAATCTGAAGGGTCTGTTCTTTGGTATGGACTGGAAGCCTGCTTCTAGTTGCACTGGTCAATGATCAGATCCCCCCCATGGAAGGATGTTGCAGTCTAAGGTTAGCCCTTGCATAATGACTGACTCTAACACTAGGAATATGTCGAGTCTTGTTGCTACCTGATGTTGGCTCATTCGCTTATTATTCCAGGTGAAATGGCCATTTTTGGTTTTCATATCTACCATTTCCGTTGTGTCTATGAATTTTGAGAATTCCTCCGCATCTCTATCCAATATTCTTGTCCCTCCTTTTTTCTTCGCGAGTGACGTGATGATGTTGAAATACCCCGCTAGGATCCAATGGGGGTTGTTGGCTCGGTTTTTTAGGTCTGCTAGATCGCTTAGCATTCCTCTCCTATCCTCTGGCACCTGGGGTCCATACACATTAGTGCATAAAATCTCCTATGTGTTCCCAATGATTTTCATGCGGACCATAATGGTATGCCTTCTCGCTTTAGCTACTATTAGTCTTAGTACTTGTGGGTTCCACGGGATGAGGATGCCTCCTTCCATTTGGTGGCCTCCAATGGCCACCATCTTGTACTTGCGCCATTATTGTTGACTGATTGTTTCCATTCTTTATGTATTACACTAGGTCTCTTGGATAAAACAGAGATCTGGTTGTTCCTATTTTAATCTATTCCTAAGGATTTGTTGTTTTCTTGGGTTGTTTGGGCCTCTTATATTCCATGTTATAACCTTCATTTTAAACATGCGGGGGGGATTTTGGGAAGAGTTTTTTTATCTTACCCAAGTTTATCAGTAGCGCTCCAATCTCCTGCAGGGATACACTGTTGGATTTCCTGCCTTTATTCATCCACGTCTGTTTGGGTGAGATTTGTGGTTGTACCTCACCAGCTTTGAATCCTAGGTGTCCAATCTTCCTGTATGCTCGTTTTTGGCCTCTATCTTTGGATTCCTCCCTTAGGAGGAACAAGTACTGGATGTGGTCTAGTTGCTCTGTTGGTACATTGTCCACTCCCTGTCTTTTCCATTGCTCCAGTATGTTCGTGAGGTCTGTCCCTTCCCTTTCTACTAGGTCTCTGAGTTTTGGATCTTCTGTGCCTACTTCGCTCGGTGTCATTTCCACCTCTCCCTCTATGTCTTGCATGGGGGTGTTGTCATCTCTGATTTCTCCGTCCATGAGAGTTGTTCAGCTTCCTTGTTCCTTTTGGTTGTTAATTCGGTCGGTGGGTTCGTTTGGTGTTTGTTCTCAGAGTTCCTAAGTTGTTACCGCATCCCTCTTGGCCTCTGCCCCTTGACTGGTTTTATCCCTTCATTCCGGACTCAATCAGACTTCTGGGTTATTTCCTGCCTGGGCTTTGCTCTGCCTTTTGTTGGCTTTACTTATGGGGTTTGGCTTAACAAATCCATCCTCATCCTGTTGTGGTTTGAAATTTTCTATTTCTTTCTTTTTATTAAGAGGGAATTCCCCGATCAGGTGGCCATGTTCGTGGAATCTTCTGCATCGGAAGGGGATTTGTTCATAATCGATGTTTTGGATCCATTCCTCGCCCCTGAATTCGAGGCATATTGCTTCTAGGAGTGCTCCCAACACATCCATCTCTATGTATATTCTTGCGTAGGATGTGTATCTCCCTTTCAGGGTTGCTTCTACGGTCATTATATATTTCCCCAGTTTATTCCCTATCGCTTCAAAAGTGCAGGGTAGCCAGTAGTCTAAGGGTAGGGAGTAGAGTCTCAGCCAGACTAGTACCTTTTTGAAGGTCTCTTTTTCTAGGGAGAAATTCTCCTTCCATGGTTGCATGTACAGTCATGTTGATGCATGGAAGTATGGCCCTCCTTCAAATACTTTGTCTCTGTCCTCCAGGTTTATGAATACCGCTATGAAGAAACATTTCGAGCCCAGGTGGAGCTCCACTTCCCCATTTGGATTCCAATGATATTTGATCTAGTTGTGCAGTGCTTTTTCTGTGGGCCATAATCCCATAAATTTCTAGATTAGCACATGCGCCTTCATCTTATCTTTGTAGAGTTGCGTCTGTGGATCCTCCAATACCACCTTGGGTATCAGTGTTGCTTTGGGTTTGCATGGGTTATTCCCTTCAATCTGGTTGGTCTTCATTGTGTCTTGCGACTCATTCTGAGTTTATCTTGCTTCCTCTTCCCTGCATTCACTTTTACCCTTGTTTCTTTCCTGACCTAGTACAGGGTCTCATCCTGAGGTGCCTGACATTGGTGCCTTGAATACTCCACCCCTTGGTCCTTTCCCTTTGTCTACCACTATCTATTTGTATGAGGGGGTCCTCTTACCCCCTCCTCTGGTGCTCATGTTGCTCTCTGCAATGGCCGCAATTGTCCAAACCCTAGCTTGCGGTTGCTCTGAGAAACGCGGTTCCCGAATATTCCCAAATGTTATTAGAAAGATACAATATGTTGATCCCCTACTTCTTCATACTTGTCACTATCACTCTTGTCTATTTCGCAATGAAATTTTTTTTGTCTTTTCACTTATGGCCCGATTTCCAATTAGGTGTGTTGCATTTAAAACATTGGTCCTTAACCTTATCTTGTCTCGTGTCTGGTGGTGGTGTCCTTTTGTAAGGGGGAATGTATTTGGAGCTAAATTCTTCGAGTGAGTTCCATGTTGTCTTTTGATTACTTTAATTTTATTTTCAGCGATTTTATCCTTCTGGCGAGCTTTCTTGATATCTTTAATGTCAAGTAGTTTGAGATCATTTCGAATATTTTCCTTCAATCCTGATAAGGCTATTTGCAGAAGGCAATATTTTGATATATCAGGTACACAAGTGGCTAACACATGTAAATCCTGGAAAAAAAATCCTCCATTGTACCGGACTGTTGTAATCGGATGAGTTTAGCAAAAACCCTTTTTTCTTATGTGTAGAGAAAATGTAGGAAGAAGTTCTTTTTAATATAACCTAGTCTCTTGCTAGAGATTTGGATTTTTCTCTACACCATAGGAACCAGACATATGCAAAGTCCTTCAGATGTATAGATGCGACATAAAAAAATTCTTCGTCATCAGATATCGGGTAATACTTGAAGCACTGCTCGATTTTATCTACCCATCTTTTTGCTTCTCTTGCATCTGATCCATCGAATTCTTGAACAATAATATTCACCTTGGGCATGCCATTATTAGATGTCCCCATGTTATGTGAGTAATGTGATTGATGAGGCCCCCACTGCGAAGTTGAGCTACCTAGGCTTCTACTCTCATTTGTGATTTCAATCTCTAATCTCATGTCATGGTAGTTTTTGTTGCATTCCACTAGTTCTTCATTTAGTTTTCCAATTTTGGCATTGAACGAAATACTTAATTGATTTATAAGGCTTGTAAAAAACTCTGTATAGTTTTTTCTTAGTTCCATCATGGGGGAAGTACAGTCCTCTGTCTTTTTCTCGGCTTCTCCTGGCTTTCTCGTCATGTTGCTCATGTTGAGGTTATATTTTAATATATCTTTAATATTTTTAATATATATTTAATATTTTAATATTAATATATATTTTAATATTACATTTAATATGGTAGTGGAGAATTAGGGTTTGGATAAGGATGGAACTGAAAATCGTGGAGATGGCTAAATTAGATATGAATGTATTTGATGTAGGGAGAGGGAGTGCATGGGAGAGGTATTGTGTGGGAGTGTGTGGGAGTGGGAGAGGGGCGAATGTAGGTCACAAGTTTGGAGGATGTGAGGAGAAGGAATGCTCTGATACCAACTGGCAGATGAAATCCAAATACACCAATAAATGTATTTAATAACATACAATATTCTTTTATTTGATGATCTATTTGGTATACAAAATGAGTTATATATACACGTAATTGGGTAAAGTCACATCTCTTTATGCAGAATAGCGTGAATTTACATTTTAATTAGTTTAAATGTAATATATATATTACATTTTTTTTTATAGTTAGCTCTTTATTTGCTTCACTTGTTCCTAAGTGATGTGTGTGAATACTTTGGAGATGAATTAATTCTGAAGATTACTACTCTATCTTGGGTTGCTTGGCACTTCATCAAGAGCATATTGATGTTGTCATTACTGATCATTTTTCATTGGTTCTTGATGGTAGAAGGTGTCTCCTCCTTTCACCTTATTGAGGATTTTCTTACAAATCATTGATGGTTTCCTACATTGTTCCACTTAGTAGCTTATCCTTGATAGCAACAAAGTTTGGCACTATATTTTCCACATATCCATGATGTTTAAATTTGTCATATTAAGGGGGAATGTTATGTATTGCCATATTCTTCCAAAGGTGTTCATTAGGACCCATGATGTAATGATTTTCTAGTGGCTATAATTATTGTTGTATAGCCTATAACTATGATGATTGTGAGAACATTAATCTGAGGAATATGCACACAATGAGGCATCATTAGACTTGTGAAATCTCAAATATCTCACATTATTGGCCTATTATTCTTATTTAACACAACTCCTTACTTGACTCACGTGGTCATTCTTCTATTCAACATTACGAGGAATGTTTTAATGTGTTTTAATGTTGTCTAGTGGCTTGATGTAATTTTGCACTTAGTGTCATAATGATTATCATTATAACATCATTTGTGGGTCACTTACACATGCAACATGGCCTCACTAGACTTTTGTAATATTGCACATGTTTCTTTAGTATATTAGGCCAACCCTTCATTTATTCCATATAGATAGTCGGGCGCATTCCGAATCAAGTTTCACTTTCGAAACTACCCACCTATAGACTTAGAATTGTTAACCCTATACACTTTGGATTAATGATGCGAGAGGTATCGCTATGAACCCTTATATTCTCTGGACGGGATGGATTGAATGACATTAAACCACCCTCCATGATGGCCTCATCAACTGGAAGCTCCAAATCAAGGAAGTCATGCAAATTGTACAGAGTAGTAGCCCACGTGTGTGGAGTTTCCTGATAAGATTCCACATCATGTGGGAGATCTGAATCAGAGTCAGTAGAAGCTGACTAGATCACTTGATAAGTAATCTCGACCGGACTAAGTGGCATCTGGGATCTGTAAGAATCTACTCCCAAAGGATTTTGCACCACCAAGGATCAAAATATCCAAGGTGCATATGGAGATGTTTTGGGGAGTTATTTGGTGGTGACCTATCTCGCAAGTAATGGTGACCTACACTCATAGGTCATTATTTTCCATTGATTCTCCATTATCTCTTGATGATAATTTACCTTTATGGATTGGTTTATCTCCACCCTTGATTGTGCCTTACGATCAATGGTCTAGGTTTCTCCTCGTTACAATTAATTGAGGAAATTGGTCTTAAATCAAGGAAGAGTGGAGGGTGTCTTATGGTATTGACCATTATCTTGGACCCTATGGGTCCTTAGGCTAGATTATACATATGCTTGAGAATTGTATGGATCCCATTTGAACTCCATGCATGTGTGTGCTCCAACAACTATAATTGGGAGAGTTGTATGAATAATAGAATGCCTTTCTTCCATGGATGTTTCCCCACCTTGATGTTTTACTATGTAAATTTATTGTCTTATCTCTCTTATTTGATAGATCTAATTTTATTTATTTGATACTTTTCATAGGAGTTTAGATAATGATATATCTTGATAATATATTTCTACATAATTTTCATGTCTTTAAATAAATAGGGTTTAGGTGTTTTGATTACATAAATATATGATCTCCAATATCTTCATTGTTTTTCTTCAATAAATTTAATGACTATATAT
>ML780322.1:762120-799003 GCA_009831015.1 Picea engelmannii | reverse complement strand
ATAGAGAGAGAGAGAGAGAGAGAGAGAGAGAGAGAGAGAGAGAGAGAGATACCATGTTGCAACACGAGATAGGCCAATAGTCCCTGAAAAACTTAATTAATCGCGAAAATATTAGCGATCAGAATCAAACCAATGCTAAGTAAGATCATTGGGGAAGAGCAATTTGGTTTCTTAGTCAACATTAAATTCATGATGTAGTGATTTTTTCCCAATAAGTTCTCCACTCAACTAACATATTGAAGGAAAAAACAACTTTACTAAAACTAGATCTATCGAAAGCATGCAACAGGGTCAATGGGACTTTTCTAAGATCAACCCTTGTTTAGATGGGGATGTCCATCCCTACAATCAATTGGATAATGAGTTGTGTCGACCCAGCCTCCTTTGTTGTTCTCATTAATGGCTCTCCATCAAGGTTCTTCAACACCTAAAGAGGACTAAGAGAGGGATGTCCCCTCTCCCCATTCCTCTTTCTTATAATAGTTGACTCTCTGAGTAGATCGATCAAGGAGGCAATTTCTCTTCACAAGATCAGGGGCTTCCAAATCTCAGAGAGGAAATCAATCTCCCATATCCTTTTTTTTGACGACTTCTTCTGTTGTTTACAAGGATCGATAGAGGCAATCCAAAGTTTCAAAGAGATATTAGACTATTTTAGCAATGAAACCGGTATGGAGATTAATTTCGATAAATCCTCAGTAGTTTATCATAATTGGCCTAATGAAGAGATTAGATAGGTACAAACACTTTTGTTGGCATATTTACAAGAAGAGTATGCATGTCATTGATGGCAAGAACAACAACGACGATGGCATATTGGCAGCAGTGATGGAAAAGAGGAAAACAATGATGATAGCATCGGGAATTGTTGTCTACAAGCTCAGGAGGATGAGCATAGGACTTCCATGAGTGTTGTATAAAGGTCCAAAGGATCGAAACCCTTTGAGAATCTTAACAAAGTCAAAAGCTCATAAGAGATAGTGGATTTACCATTACATTGGTGAGAAAGCTCAGAAGGGACAACGCTTTCCAGAAGTGCAGACGAGGTCTAAGAGATAAACTTGTAGGAGGAACAAAGGTCAAAGTCATTGAATACTTAGAAAATCTTGTAAGTCGGAAGAAATTGTAATATCAGGAGGAGGAGTGACAATCGCCATCGGATCAATCACTGTGAAGATCTATACCATTGGATCGTGGAAAGTCGTGGGTCATCAATCGGACGAGAGAGGAGAATCGAGAATCAGGAAATGAAAGAAAGGAAGTGCTAACTTCTGACATCACTAAGTGAGAAGTCCCGAAGTGTGAAGGAAACCTAGTTGTCCATTGAGGCAGGACACGTGGTGAGAGATCATAATTATGTTGATTCACAAATCAGGAAATCATAGATAGGAGAAGTGAAAACTCGCGAAGTCCAAGTTCATGAAGGTGATCATAGTCGTTGATTGAGGAAGGTTGTGGACCATTGATCTGGCACGACAAATTTCAGAGTTCGGGAGTTCGAACCTCGAATAAAGGAAGTTCTCTAACTTCTGACATCGCGAGTCACAAATTCTTGAAGTATGAAGAGGATATCTGGATCGTCGGATCACTGAGGGTCTTGGACCATATATCTAGCACGATGTACTTCAGAGTTCGAGAGTTGGGAGATTTGGGGTATCTCACAGCAGAATATCTGAATCGTGAAGTTTCGAAGCGCTTTCTTGATTAGCATGTGGTCACACCCAATGGTCACATCAGAGGAGAATAGAGGAAGAATCTAGCGTCGCTAGGCTCTACCTCAGAGTTTCGAGAGTTGGTAGATTCGAGGTGACTCACAGCAGAATATCTGATGCATGAAGTTGAGAAGCACCTTTTGGATAGGCGTCTAATCACAATTTTTGGTCAGGTGAAAGGAAGGGGCTTAGTCAGAAAAGATAGCACCCATTGTTTAGTTTTCTCGGGAAGGGAAAAGGCACCAAAGGGATGAGTGTGCAGAGGTTCTCTCTGTAACTACCAAAACGAACTGATGGTATCTGCTAGAGAAT
Source organism: Picea engelmannii (assembly GCA_009831015.1). Lineage (NCBI taxonomy): Eukaryota > Viridiplantae > Streptophyta > Pinopsida > Pinales > Pinaceae > Picea > Picea engelmannii. The sequence goes on along the minus strand of ML780322.1, from coordinate 796,979 downwards.
TCGAAGAGCTTCAGGGTGATCATGAGAGGGGATGAAGAGTCTCGAGATAACTATCAGTGGAATGAAGACTCATCATAGAGACAATTGACAAATGGAAAAGTGTCCAAGGCTATAACTACCAGAGAGGACAAAGAGTTGCGTGCATGCTTTGGCAGAGGAATTGGTATGATAAATATACGCAAAACAGAGAAGAGAAGGGGAGTCTTCAATTGTGATTCATGTGTGTAGAAGAGAATGTTGAGGTGTGCATCCAGAGACAAATCAGAAGAAAAGAAAGCGTAAGATGATGCGAGCATGAATACACCGATGCAGGCATAGCAGAGCAGTATAGCAGAACAGTGATGAGACTAGTAAGCCATTGACAAATACTGTATCACTGTAATAAATTTATGTAACAAAGTTTTATATCTCAGGGTGGTAGGGATGTGCTAGGGAGGATTTTTTTCTTCAGAGTTTCAAGTGGGTTCTTGAACACAGGGAGTTGTAGCTTCCATCTGGCTGCAGCCAGAAAAACCAGGGTGGTAGGGTGGTGCAAGGGAGAACCATTGTTATTTGTTATATAGGTTGGTGCCTATGTAACTGGAAGTTGGTGCTTCCATCCAGTTGTTGTTGGAACACTCGGGGAGTTGGTGCTTCCTTCTAGTGGGTGCTAGAGAAACCAGAGAGTTGGTTCTCTCAGTAAGTTGCAGCTTGTAAAATAGAGGGGGTAGCCTCACAAAGAGTTGGTGCTCATAAGAATGATAATGTACAAAAAATAAAGACAACTTATCATATGAAGAAGAAGAGGTTTTCTCCCCTTATGGGTTTCCTCAAGAAAATCAGTGTCTCTGTGTGTGTGTGTGTGTATATATATATATATATATATATAGGGAGAACCATTGTTATTTGTTATATAGGTTGGTGCTTGTGTGACTAGAAGTTGGTGCTTCCATCCAGTTGTTGTTGGAACACTCGGGGAGTTGGTGCTTCCTTCTAGTGGGTGCTAGAGAAACCAGAGAGTTGGTTCTCTCAGCAAGTTGCATCTTGTAAAATAGAGGGGGTAGCCTCACAAAGAGTTGGTTCTCATAAGAATGATAATGTACAAAAAATAAAGACAATTTATCATATGAAGAAGAAGAGGTTTTCTCCCTTTATGGGTTTCCTCAAGAAAATCAGTGTCTCTGTGTATTCTGTGTGATTGATCAAATATTGTATATCTATGCATGTTAAATTATCAGCAACACATTTAATAATAATCTAGAAAGATTCAGAAAATAAATTGAAAAGTTTCAAGCTTTTATATATATATAGTTGATTCACCCCCTCTATATATAATTGATGATTCCCACCCCCCCCCCCCTCTCAGTTATTTTTCCAACAATTGGTATCAAAGTCGGTGCCTTTGATCAAAGGTAGATCCATAAGCTTGATCATGACTAGTCATGAAGGAAGTTCAACTAATAGAGTCCCTTTGTTTGATGGAACGAACTTTGCCTTCTGGAAAATAAGGATGAGAACATATTTAATGTCCCTGGGTGCTAATGTTTGGGATGTCGTTGAAACTAGATATGTGAAGCCTGTAGTATTGGCCTCAAAAGATGATAAGCTAGAGTTTAGATTTAATGCAAAAGAAATGAATGACATCCTCAATGGACTTGCAGAAGCCGAGTTTTTCAAAGTCATGCATTGTGATTCAGCAAAAGTTATGTGGGACAAGCTGATAAGTAGTTGTGAAGGTAATGAAAAGGTGAAAGACGCAAAATTTCAGACTCATGGACTGAAATTTGAGCAGTTAAATATGCATGAAGACAAAAATATCAGTAAGTAATTCTTACATATAGAATAACTTGTCAACACTATGAAAATTCTAGATGAAACGATAGATGAATCTTTTCTAGTCCAGAAAATATTAAGATCTCTTCCTGATAGATTTAACTCAAAGGTCTCTACTATAGAGGAAATAACTGATATCAAAGCGTTAACACTAGATCAACTTCTTGGAACCCTAACTGCTTATGAAATGAGAATCACCAAAGGTAAATCCACTACAAGAGAGGCGTCATTTAAAGTAGAGAAAAACATAGAATCTGATATAGATGAGATTGAAGCAAATTTTGTGAGAAGACTGACGAAAGGATCAGGCAAATACAAAGGTAAAATTCCCTTCAAATGTTTCAACTGTGGTAAGATAGGTCATTTTGCATCTAAGTGTCCTCACAAAAGAAAGGATCAGACATATGACAATGAAGAAAATCATAAACAGAAGAAGGTCTATAGAGAGAATAATTTTAAGAAGAAAAGCCTTTGTGTAAACAATGATGGCGATCCTTCAGATGATGAAGACAGTGACTCTTCTATTGAAAGTAAAATAAATGATGTCATGTTAATAGCCTTAGAAGATATAAACATTGAAGATACAGGAAGTGAGTTTGTTGATTGTGAAGCAGTAGTAGATCTTGAAGGAGAACTTGTCAGTGCCTTGGAAGAGATTGATAGACTTGGAGAAAAGAAAACAAAAAAAAAACAGTTACTGCTTAGGTATGAGAAAACATGCAATGAACCATCTGAAGAAATTGCTCTATTGAAAGTTAAGTTAGAAGAAGCTAAGAGGATTTAGGACATCCTCACACAGCAGTTAAAGGAAGCCAAAACAAAAGGTGAAAAATTGGAAGCTGAAGTAGTGTCTGTCAGAAAAGATCTAGAGAAATTTCAGGCCTTATATCATCAGAATCTGACAAGTATTAAAGCCTCAGAAGGATTAGCCACCATTTTGAATCAGCAAAGGAATCCAAAGTTGAAAAGTGGTTTGGTATATGAAGAGGGATCAAGTAGTGGTCAGCCAAGCAACAAATAATCCATCAAGTTTGTCAAATCTACAACCATTAACAACAACAAACCTGCAGAAAAAAAGGAAGATAATCAGCCACCAAGGAGGAGTGAAGAAAAAGTTACCAGAACTGAATCTGTAGAACAAATAAATAATACACCCTCTACTCAAGGAAATCATCAGCATGGAAGAAATCGACATGCTCAAAGAAGACAACCATTTTCCAGGTACAAAGATTTTTTCTATGGATATTGTTTTTACTGTTCTAACTTTGGCCACAAAGTTGTAAATTGTTCATTAAGATTTAGACATGAGCAATCAAGACACCCAAGGAATAAATATATGCCACAACAAAGAATGAGACAGCCAAGTAACAAACAAACACAGACTACAAATCATGTGATGGTTGGGAAAGGGACACGGATTAAACATAACAATCGTTATGATCCTTTATTCAATGAACTATAATGTTACATCTGCCATAATTATGGACATAAATCTACAGACTGTCGCCTAAAGAACTATAAGCCAGTTTCAAATCACATAGTTGAAAAAAGTCAATGTTTGGAATAAGAAATAAGATAAAAAGTGTGGATTAGTGTTGGAATCTCAAAGACAAAATAACCCTTGGTGTATTGACAGTGGATGGTCTAGTCATATGACAGGTGACAAAAGTAAGTTCCTATCACTCAAAGAAAGTAAATCAGGAAATGTGACCTTTGGAAATGATGCTCCAGGAAAGATCAGAGGTAAAGGTCTAGTAAGATTTGGTAAAGTAAGAGCCAAGGCTCAAGATGTATTATTTGTTGATGGATTAAAGCATAATATTCTTAGTGTTAGTCAGGTGTGTGATAGAGGATGTGAAGTCACTTTCACTGCCAAAGGTTGTAAAATAAAAATAGCGAACACAGGAGAGGTGATTGCAAAAGGGGTTAGAATTGAAAACAATGTCCATGTTTTGAAGGAAGATAAGGAGGAATGTCATTTAAGAAAATTTGATGAAAGTTGGTTAATGAAAAGAAGGCTTGGACACTTGAATTTTGATCATATTTCCAAGCTGAATAATGAAGGTGTTGTGAAAGATCTTCCAAGAATATCTAAGCCTCATAACTTTGTATGTGAATCCTGTCAAATGGGGAATTTGACTCGTGTTCAATTCAAGTCAAAGAGTTTCACATCTTCAGAGAAACCACTTCAACTTATTCATATGGATCTATGTGGACCATCACAAAAGGAAGGAACTAGATGAGAACATTACTTTATGTTGGTAATTAATGACTTCTCCAAACTTACGTGGGTTTCCATTCTGAGAGAAAAATCTGATGCATTTGAGAAGTTCAAAAAGTTTAAGGCATTAGCTAAGAATCAGACGGGAAGGAAGTTAAAGGTAATTCTCTCAGATAGGGGAGGAGAATTTTTGTCAAGAGATTTCAAGGAATTATGTGACAGACATGGAATTAAAAGAGAATATACTATTCCAGGTACTCCTCAACAAAATGGAGTTGTAGAACGCCAAAATAGATTAGTTTAGCAGATGGAAAGGGCTATTATGAGTGAAAGGGACATTTCACAAACCTTCTAGGTGGAGGTTTTTCACATGGTCATTTATATTCTAAACAAAGCGCATCTAAGGATGAACAGTGATAAAACTCCATATGAGTTGTGGTTTGGTCGACCTGCATCAATCAAGCACTTCAAAGTATTTGGAAGTAAATGATACATCAAAAATAATGTTGATCATCTGGGAAAATTTGATGGTAGAGTTGATGAAGGTATCTTCTTAGGATATGCAACGAAAATTAAAGGATACAGATTCTTTAAAAAAAGAATGCATAAATTAGTAGACTGTATTGATGTTCGAATTGATGAAGAATCTCCTGTAAAAGATCAACAGAGAATAAGCATCAAGTCAGATGATGAGGATAATGAAAATGAAGAACAGAAAATCTCAGAGTCACAAGAAGATGATGAATCAAGTGGAGAAGAGACACCCAGACAAGAAGAGTCAAGACAACAATCAGCATCAAATCCTTCCTCCATAATTACTCAAAAGAATCATCCTACAAGTCAGATAATTGGTGAGAAACACAAAGGTGTACAAACCAGGAGAAGGATAACCAAAGACACCGAGCAATCACATATAGCCTTCATATCCATGGTGGAACCCAAGAACTTTAATGAATCCAGTAAGGATGTAAACTGGTTAAAATCAATGAATGAGGAACTGGATCAGATTGAAAAGAATGATACTTGGGAACTTGTTCCCAAGCCAATAAATAAAAAGGTAATAGGATCCAAATGTGTCTACAAAAATAAGATGAATGAGCAAGGAAATATTGTAAGAAATAAGGCTAGATTGGTCTACAAAGGGTATGCTCAAATAGAAGGATTGGATTTTGATGAAACATTTGTGCCCGTAGCAAGATTAGAAGCTATTAGAATGTTTCTTTCCTATGCTTGTCATAAGAAGTTTAAAGTCTACCAAATAGATGTCAAGTCAACTTTTGTAAATGGAGATCTAAAAGAAGAAGTCTATATGGAAAAACCAGAGGGTTTCCAACTGTCAGATAACCCTGACCTTGTCTACAAGCTGAAGAAAGCCTTACATGGGTTGAAACAAGATCCTCATGCCTGGTATTACAGATTGGATAAGTATATTCAAGACAAAGGGTTCAAGAGAGGAACAGTTGACTGCAATCTATATATCAAAATAGAGGATAATGATTTGCTCATTGTGTTGGTCTATGTAGATGAAATCATCTTCGGAATTAATAATGCTTCATTGGTACAATGGTTTTCTTCTGCCATGCAGTCTGAATTTGAAATGTCTATGATAGGGGAACTATCATTTTTTCTTGGTCTACAAATTACTGAGAGGTCTGAAGGAATATTTCTTTCTCAAGAGAAATATCTAAGAGAAATGTTGAAAAGGTTTCAAATTTAATATTCTACAGCTATGAGCACACCTATGGTCACTGGATGCAAGTTAAGAAAGGATGAGGACTCACCTGATGTTGATCAAAGTTCCTATAGGTCTATGATAGGTAGCCTATTGTACATCACAGAATCTCATCTAGACATAATGCATGTTGTTGGAATGGTAGGAAGGTATCAGTTTGCACCTAAACAGAGTCATTTGCTAGCTGTCAAAAGAATATTTAGATACTTGAAAGGAACGATGAACTATGGCCTATGGTATCCTAGGAATCAAAATTTTCAATTATCAGTCTATTCATATGTTGATTGGGATAACTACATGGATGAAAGGAAAAGCACGAGTGGAGGTGCATTCTTCTTAGGAGATTCTCTTGTAGCATGGTTGAGCAAGAAGCAAGGTTCCATTTCCTTATCAACTATAGAAGTTGAATACATTACAGTTGCCACTTGTTGTACCCAAGTATTGTGGATGATTCAGACACTTGCAGACTTGGAGGTCAAATACACTGCACTGATTCCAATTCATTGTGATAATATTACTGCAATTAGTGTGTCAAAGAATCTTGTATTTCACTCCAAGACCAAGCATATACCCATCAAGTATCACTTCTTGAGGGAACAGTTTATCAACACTGTTGTTTCTTTGCATTATATTCCATCCAAAGATCAGATTGTTGATATCTTCACTAAACCACTTGCAAAAGATCAGTTTGAGTATCTACGCCAGAAGTTGGGCGTGACCCCGTTATCAAGTTAAAATAGTCTATCTGATCAGGGGGAGAGTGCTCATAGTATATCTAATCAGGGGGGAGTGATTCGGGGGGAGAATAGAGTCACTCTCAGTTCTCTTTGACATGATGTCAAAGGGGGAGAAAAAGGTGTGGTCTGCTACAGTTGGAGGTCTAGGAAGAATAGTGTAGCCTTTCAAGGTTGCCATCAATGCCAAAGGGGGAGATTGTTGGGATATTTACAGGAAGAGTGTGCTTTTCATTGATGGAAAGAACAACAATGATGATGGAATATTGGCAGCAATGATGGAAAACAGGAAAACAGTGATGATAACATTGGGAATTGTTGTCTACAAGCTTAAGAGGATGAGCACAAGACTGCCAGGAGTGCAGTAGAAATGCCTTTCAGTTCCAAGGGATTGAAACCCTTTGAGAATCTGAACGAAGTCAAAATCTTAGAAGAGATAGTGGATTTACCATTACTGTTGGCACAAAGGCAGACCTAGGGTTCAACTCTACAACAGCGCACCAACAAAACCCTAACTATCGACCCTTTTGGCAACACCTACAAAGCAGATGAATTCTCACTCGAGATAGAGGCAGGGGTGGTTGCAGGAATCAAGTGTCTACAACCTTAGCTGGGACACAGATCTGTGATTATATTACTTAACAGAGAACTTAGCATCAATAGTTCATCAGTATTCAACCAATAACTATTGCACAGATAGAACAGAGCATCGCATCATTCACTCAGATCTGATGTATTTAAGTACTTTATCAAAACAGACAGGTCATATCCAGCAGATCAAGCACTAGATCTTATGTATTTAAGTACTTTATCAAAACAGACAGGTCATATCCAGCAGATCAAGCACTAAGCACTCTTGTATAGATTAGATCTAACATTCTTACACATCATTAGCACAAAGCATAAGCAGATTTATCTATCTCTATCAAAGTACTTAGCAAAAAGAAGTTCTAAACACATCAAGACAAGCACAAAGCGGAACAACATAGTGTTTACGTGGTTCACCCCCACCCTGGGGCTACATCCACCAACTCTTCTTCTTTATTGTCTTTAAGTAATCAGTTACAAGTACAGAGCCTCAAAAACCCTACTTTTCCTAGGACAAGAGATCTGTGTAGCTCGCTAGATCCTCCCTCCCCAGTAGATCTAAGCACACAGCCTTCTACAGCCTCTTACAATGACTTGCACTTAGCTCTGCAAGTCTCACACAGCATGCACAAAGCTCTTACAATCCTTCAATCACATAGATCCTAGCACTTATCCATTCATCCTTCTCTATATTGCCTATACATCTATATATAAATTACAAAATAGGCCTAAACATGGGTAAACCCATGGGTCGACATCCCATGCCCGTTACATAATCCCCAAAACCCAAAAAGGACCCAAAAAGGGGCCTGAGATCCATGATCTTTGCTTCGTTTTGTGTTCCTTCTTCAACAGGTTGTCGAAGTCCAAAATAGGTCAACGTGACCAAGAATCTCCCAAAACTTGGTCAAGGGCCAACAAGCCCCCAACATTCACTTGTGACTCGTCCCGAGTCACTCTGGTCTGACTAGTTCTACCTCGAATGCCTCGAGCTTGGCTCGAGTTGCTTCGACTTGCTGCTATGCTATGGCCTCTTGCTCGAAAAACTCTTGGATCACTGCGTCGTTCACTGGCCCTTCTAGGCATTGTTTTGTTGTGGTGACAACTTGTTCTAGCTCTGCTCCTCGGCTTTCAACCTCTCTGAATAGTTGGCACACCTTATCTTGTACTGGCTGGAGTCGTTGCGTTACTTAGATAACTTTGCTTTGAATCATAGGGATCTGCTGTTGGGAAATGTGTTGCTCTTGAGACTACTTCATTCTTTCTACGGCTGACAAGGCCTTCGGCTGCGCTTGTAGTGTGTCTACGTGCTGCTTTGTTTCCCGGAGTTGTGACTCCAGTGCCTGTAACTCTGGATTCTCAGAGAGGTTCTCATATGTCTGGGCACTGCGGTTACTCAGCTGCTTGCATTCCAGGGCAAGATCTTTTAGTCTGTCAACTGCACTACGGGCAGTTGCTTCTCTTAGGTCCCTTACGTCCTGCGGGGTTTTGGGCATAGTGCGTAGTTCCAAATCTGTGATGCATTGTTGTAGTTGTTGTATCACTTCTTCAAGTTGCGCCACCTGCTATGGAACTCACTCTTGAGGTCTTTACTTCTACGACTGTCACAAAGCAAAGTGCTCTGTTGACCATTTCCTTTACTTCAAGTTGCTCTATGAGAAATTGTTCCTTTCTTTGATGCACTTGTGATTTTTCTTCATCCCACTTCTCTTGGAGAGCAAGATTTTCCCATTCTGTAGTATTGCATTGCTCTAGAAGGACTCCCTATACTTGTGCTAAAGCCTGGGTGGCTTGCACTTTTTCTTCCTGTGCTCGACGAAGGAAAGCTTCGACTGTATCAATGATTTGGTAGAGTTGATTTGGCTCATCTCCCAGTTCTGGTGTTCCTAGTGGCAGAGGCGTAGTGTAAACTACGCAGCTGGAATGTAGTTTATGTTGCACCCCTTGAAGTTCAACCTCAATTCGATTGTAAATCTCCTCCTCCTTAGCCTCTTGCTTCTTTGCTATCTCCAGTGAAGCATCATTCAGGTTTGCTACGATGAAATCGAAGTCATCTGGGGTGAGGATAGTTTGCAATTTGGTCATGGTTGCTTTCGATTTCTTCCAGGAGGAAGGCTTCGGGGGGGAAACCTTCCTTTTCTTCGAGGGATCCTCCTCCTCTCTAGGCGATGTTACTTCGCCTCTCCTCTGTTCAGCCTCTGTGCCATCTATCTCTTCATCATCACCCCCTTGTGTTGGTGACATGGAAGCATTCTTCACCGAGGCACTGCTTAAATCTTGTACTTCGTCAGTCTTATTTGTATTGTTAGGTCCGAATGTATCTTGCGCAGCTTTTGGGCTATCGATTTTGGATATCTCTACAGGGTCGGTTGGAATGAGGAGGTCAGCGGACCATTCCTTAGTAATATTCCCTAAGTCCTCCTCCATTAGCTTGTAGTATGACTGCAGTTGTTTCTTATGTTCATCGGCACATGCCGTAATATAAATAAAATGTCGATCAGCATTGAATTTCATCAAAGGTCAGAACCTATGTAAAGTATTTGAGGTCATACGAGGCTCAAACTAGATGGTTTTCTTCAGTTGATTGTAGTATGTATGGAACACAGCATTTGACTACCATTTCTTATTCATGTCATTGGAATACCACAGATTATTGAACTTTGTGGCCAGAGGTTCAAAGGGCTCGATGTCCGGAAAGGTCGCACCTTTCGGCATCTCCCAGGCAATGAAAGCGGTCAGGATCAATAGCCAGCTGAAATGAAATTCATACCCTTGATCCTAGGTTTCTCTGCAGTCAAGTTCTAATTCGTTCGCCAGGTACTTCTCCCAATTCATTTGTAGGCCCTTCGCGCACTTCCCTGTGAGGTCGACTACAAAACCAGTCACTTGGGTGGGTCGGTTCTTGCGAACTAACTTTTATGCGATCAATTAACAAGTGAGGCACATTGTGTTTCTCTGGATAGAAGATACCTTGTAGACTTTCTTTCCCTTCTCGACATCATCATAGGTGTCCTTTATCCTTTGAGATAGAGCGTGATCCATGGTTTTTCCGGGATAGAAATCCTGTGGGTCAGGGCCTTGCATACTCATCACTATGCCATGTGTCGTTGTTCTGATATCCCAGCAAAGCTCCAATTCTACAAATTTTCTTTCTGTGAAGTTCCCTCTGGAAACTTCTGTAACTTTTCAATCTTATCCCTCTTCTTACTTAGCTTCCTAGCCTTCTTTCCAGTGAGATTTGTCTCGGTATTCCTTTTTCCATTCTGATTCTTATCTTCTTTTGACATAGTCACTACGCGTTATTGAGATTCTTTCCTAGGATCCATGGGTAATACCTCTTCTTTATATGGGTTAGGTACTTCAGTCTTCTATGAGTCCTCTAATGTTCTTGCAGCTTCGAAATTTGGGCCTCTAGTGTTAAAAAGCTTCAATTTGTTCTCTGGTTCTTCAATCAAGTGTGCAATCCTTCTAGTCATGAAATCTTTTAACTCTTGTTTCTTCTGCTCCAAAAATTCTTCTTCTTCCTTTCACCTAGCTTGATCTCTATCAATCCATGGTTTTCCTAGTAACATGGTAAATGGGGCGTTGTCCTCAATAAATTTAATAATCTCAAATCTTGTTCTGTCGAAGATTTGTTGGCATTCATAGATATCTGAGTCAGATTTCCACACATGTTTACCAGTTTTCCTCTGAATAACCCTATTCCTCCTAATGAGGGAGTCATAGCAGGACTCCCTATATCTTCCCAAGTTCTCTCCGTCATGATATTCACCTGTGCTACCTCATCTAGAACACAGTCAATGTCGAAGTCTCCTATTCTTGCTTCGATGCATTATTTTTCTTTAAAGATCTCTAATAATCTAACATGTTGGTGGTCATTCAGGGTTTCTTTTATCCATAGCAATGCTTTCTCTGATTATTTATGGGTTTTTTCCATACTTTCTGGATCTACCTTAGGGTTTTCTTGATTCAGATTCATTCTTTCAAGCTTAGCAATCATTCTAGGGCAATCCAATACTTCATGACCCATAGCTTTGCAACAAAGACAACTAGGTCTTCTCCCAGGGCATTCCTTAGTAAGATGTCACGGTCTTCTGCAACTGTAACAGAGGGTTAATCCTCTCTTTATTTTAAATGATCCCCAGCTTCTCCTATACTGCGCGCTAGGATCATAGGAGCTAACCTGCAACAAATTATTTCTAGGGTCTTGCATCCATTTGTTAGTCCAGACATTCTTTCTATGCATAGGTATAACATATCTTTCATTATTCTTATTAGATCTACTCATATCAAATATTCTTTCATATATTAGTGCCCTAGTTTTTAATCTAGGACAAAATCTATCAAACAGACCTAGATCCATACTCTAGAAACAAAAAAATTTCACTTATCTTACTTTTATACAACACAAACCCTTCAGATCTAGAAATTTTATACTATTCTTACCTTTATCAGAGCACAGAGCTTACAGATCTTACCTCTTTTCTTCATATCTGACCTCCTTTCTTCAGATCTGACCTCTTTTCTTGGCACAAAGCTTCATAGGTCAAGTAAAATGTTGCTCACTAGGGCAACAAATCTACACACAGAGCTTCACAGTTTTAGGTCAAATCTTTGCACAAAGCTTCTTCTTCCTTAGTTCCCAGCAATCACAGTTTCATGTCCCAACAACGAAACCATTTGTTGGCACAGGGACAGACCCAGGGTTCAACGCTACAATAACTCACCAACAAATCCCTAACTATCGGCCCTTTTGGCAACACCTACAAAGTAGATGAAGTCTCACCCGGGGTAGAGGCAGGGGTGGTTGCAGGAATCAAGTGTCTGCAATCTTAGCTAGGACAGAGATCTATGATTATATTACTTAACAGAGCACTTAGCATCAACAGTTCATCAATATTCAACCAATAACTATTGCGCAGATAGAACAAAGCATTGCATCATTCACTCAGATTTGATGTATTTAAGTACTTTATCGAAATAGGCAGGTCATATCTACCAGATCAAGCACTAAGCACTCTTGTATAGATCAGATCTAACTTTCTTACACATCATTAGCACAAAGCATAAGCATATTTATCTATCTCAATCAAAGCACTTAGAAAAAATAAGTTATAAATGCATCAAGACAAGCACAAAGCGAAACAACACAATGTTTACATGGTTCACCCCCACCCTGGGGCTACGTCCACCAACTCTTCTTCTTTATTGTCTTCAAGTAATCGGTTACAAGCATAGAGCCTCAAAAAACCTACCTCTCCTAGGACAGGAGATTTGTGCAGCTCACTAGATCCTCCCTCCCCGGTAGATCTAAGCACATAGCCTTCTACAACCTCTTACAATGACTTGCACTCAGCTCTGCAAGTCTCACATAGTATGCATAGAGCTCTTACAATCCTTCAATCACATAGATCGTAGCACTTAGCCATTCGTCCCTCTCTATATTGCCTAGATATCTATATATATATATATATATATATATATATATATATATATATATATATATATTACAAAATAGGCCTAAACATGGGTAAACCCATGGGCTGACATCCCATGCTCATTACATAATCCCAAAAACCCAAAAAGGACCCAAAAAAGGGCCCGAGATCCGTGATCTCCACTTCGTCTTGTGCTCCTTCTTCGAAAGGTTGTCGAAGTCCAAAATAGGTCAACATGACCAAGAATCTCCCAAAACATGGTCAAGGGCCAACAATTACATTGGCGAGAAAGCTCAGAAGGGACAACGCTTTCCAGAAGTGCAGACGAGGTCCAAGAGATAGACTCGTAGTAGGAACAAAGGTCAAATCCTTTGAATACTTAGAAAATATTCTAATTCAAAAGAAATTGTAATCTCAAGAGGAGGAGCGACAGTGGCCATCGGATCAAGCATTGTGAAGATCTAGACCATTGGATCGAGGAAAGTCCTGGGTCATCGATCGGACGAGAGTGGAGAACCAGGAACTGGGAAACCAAAGAAAGGAAATGCTAAGTTCGACATCGCGAAGTGTGAAGGAATCATGGTCATCCATTGAGGAAGGACACATGGTGAGAGATCATCATTACGTTGATTCACAAATCGGGAAATCAAAGATAGGAGAAGCGAAAACTCACAAAGTCCAAGTTCGCGAAGGTGATCATATTTGTTGATAGAGGAAGGTCGTGGACCGTTGATCTAGCAAAACAAATTTTAGACTTTGGGAGTTTGGACCTCAAATAAAGGAAGTGCTCTAACTTCTGACATCGTGATTCATGAAGTCTTGAAGTACGAAAAGGAGATATGGATCGTCGGATCATTGAGGGTCTTGGACCATTGATTTGGCATGATGTACTTCGGAGTTTAGGATTTGGGAGAGTCAGGGTATCTCATAGTAGAATATATAAGGCATGAAGTTCTGAAGCGCATCCTTGATTAGCATTTGGTCACAGCTAGTGGTCACATCAGAGGAGAATAGGGGAAGGAGCTAGCATCGCTAGGCTCTACCTCGGAGTTTCGAGAGTTGGTATATTCGAGGTGACCCGTAGTAGAATATCTGATGCACGAAGTCACGAAGCACCTTTTGGATAGGCATCTAATCACAGTTCGTGGTCACTTGAAGGAAGGGTCTTAGTCAGAAAATCTATCTCCCACTGTGTAGTTTTCTCAGGAAGGGAAAAGGCGCCAAAGGGATGAGCACGCAGAGGTTCTCTCTGTAACTACCAAAACAAACTGACGGTATCTACCAAAGAATTCGAAGAGCTTTAGGGTGATTGCTAGAGGAGCTGAAGAGTCTTGAGATAACTGCCAGTGGAATGAAGACTCATCATAGAGACAATTGACAGATGGAAAAGTGTCGAAGACTGTAACTGCCAGAGAGGATGAAGAGTTTTGTGCATTATCTGGTAGAGGAATTGGCATGATAAATATACGCAGAACATAGAAGAGAAGGGGGGTCTTCAATTTTGATTCATGCGCATAGAAGAGAATGTTGAGGTGTGCATGCAGATATAGAGCAGAAGAACAGAAAGCGCAAGATGATGCAAGAAGGAATACACTGATGCAAGCAGAGAAAAGAAATATAGCAGAATAGTGATGAGACTGGTAATCCATTGACAAATATTGTATCACTGTAATAAATTTTTGTAACAAATTTGTATATCTTAGGGTGGTAGGGAGGTGCTAGGGAGGACTGTTTGTTGATATTATGGTAGTTGAGGGAGGTATTTGCCTCCATGTGTAAACCTGACAAGAATAGAATATTCCAGGAAGCAAGAAGAAACCCTAATTAGTTGGCTAATAACCCTAGAAGACAATTCGTCTCAAGAGGATAACTTGTATTAGGTTATTAGCCTCTAGGAGAAGAATCTGGCTAAAGGAAATATTATATACTAAGTAAATAGGCACCCAGAATGAGAAGTCGGCCCAGGCAGTTTGCCATATTTAGTATAAATACCGGAGGCCAGTCTTCATTCTGGCAGGCATTCTCAGAACTACAAAAGCATCACTTGTGCACACTATAGTTGGCCATCTTGTGCACAAGTTTGGAGGAGAGTTGACGTTGCAGCTATTGCAGCTAGCAGATTTTGGTTTTGGCTTAGACTATCTCTTGGTTATGGTTTGGACTCTCTGATCAGCTCTTTCTTGGTGCGCTATCCTTGGAGAAAGTTGTCCCACCCTTTGTTTGGCTATCTAGCCTAGGGTTTGCTTCCGCAATGATTCTCTATCAAGTTTAAGGTGCTCATGGGTGGCTTCAGCCTATGGTTGGGTGACAATAGTGATATTGTCTATGGTTAAACGAGCACATCCATTATATTCTAAAAGGTTATGGGCCCACTCCTCCTTCATTCATTCTAACCACTGGAAGGAAGTAGAAACCCTAATCCTCTCATTAAGGCACCAATTGAAGGGATTGAAATAATTTCTGGATAGACTAGTGTGCCCTAGCCTAGCACATCTCCCGATACTCTCAGCAAGCAAAAACGTCAAGTTTGAGTTTTTGGTCAAATCTAGGGTTGACCTAGTCAAGCCAACCATAACTTACTCTATGAAGTGAGAAAACAAGTTAGATGGGGCTTCTAACTTTAGAGCGTGGAAGACAAGGATTGACCTCATCCTTGCCAAGAATAAAGCATTGGATATCGTGAAAGGAAAGATCGTGGAACCAGAGTTTGAAGAAGGAAAAGAGAAGGAACCCTAGAACATTGTAGTTATGGAGAAGTTCAAATACAATGCCATGAGTATCATAGTGGAATCTATAAAATACCACTTGATACCCTACATCTCCCATCTTGACTCATCGAAGAAGATGTATGATTCCCTAACAAACCTCTTCTCAGTCAAAAACATTAGACAAGTAATGAGTCTGAAGAATGAGCTCTGTGACATGAAGATGAATGATGATGACAACATAACATCATACTTTGTGAGGATATCTCAGTTAAGATATCAACTACAAACTATTGAAGACATCATATCAGAGAAGGAACTGGTAAATATAGTACTCAACGGTCTTCCCAAGACATGGGATGCATTTGCTGCAACTATGAACACAAGGAAGGAGTATCCTACATTCAAAGAACTTTGGACTTCTTGTGCACAAGAAGAATAAAGGATTAGTGCAAAAGATAAACCTCAAAAGAAATATGATGATCAAGCCTTCACAGCAAGATTCAATAATTTCAATAACAAAAGGAAGTTTGGTTCAAGGAAGAAGCCAAATCAAGAGAAAGATATGTCAGAAATACAATGCTTCAACTGTCTAAAGTATGGTCACTACGGGAATCATTATCTCGGGCTGAAGAAAATGAAGGAGACACATGAAGCATCAGTTTCCGAAGAAAAGGAACCTTCAAAGAAGATTAAGCAGGATGAAACGGACTTCTTCCTCTAAGATAAGGTAAACAACACTCTTTATAGTTCTTGTACATATCTTGTATATCTATTTCTTAGAAGATAATATGTTCAAAGAGAAAATATACTTATGGAAGAACAACAAGATAAGGATTGCTACAAGTCAGACAATCCTTATGGAAGTACATCAACAAACCCTGGTAACAATTCATGTGGAAGTTATTATCAGAATCAATCTTGAAGAAACCTAGAAGAAGTAAAGACAGAAAGAATTCAGCGATCAAGAGGAAATTGAAAAAATATTTGTGACACCTTGCAGAAGGCAATAAGGATGCAGACGAAAGCATGGAATTTCCTAGATGGAGGGAGCCGATTATATTATCAAAAGAAGAACATGCATTCATGCATGAAGAAAGGATTAGGATGGAGCTAATCCTAAATTATATGATCCATTGAATATGATGAAGTATCTATCCATGGTAGCAACCATGAAAAGCAGCACATGTTCAGTGTGACTTCAGAAGAAGTCTTCCTCAAAAATAAGCCTTAAAGTAATCCCTGGTTGTCCATCCACATCCATGATCCTATGATGAAAGAAATAAGTTAGAATCTTCAGAGCATGGAATCTATAGAAAACTCCATGAACTCAAGAGCTAAAGAGAAACATGAGGAAGAACATGAAGATTCCAAGAGAGAAAGAAAAGACAGAACAACCAGTCAGTGTATCGAGAATCAAAATACTACCAGCCTGATATGAACTCACTAAAAGAAATCAAACAGATGAACTAAAAGTTGTGATGAAGAACAGTGTATGGAAGACTTATGAATGAAATCATTGCAACATCCCTAACTAGAGGTTCTCCCAGATGGAGGGAGAAGACTATGATGATTGCTTGTAAACCAGGCATACCTCTACATGAGCCAGTATATCATCCGCAATATAAATAGGTTGGAGTTTACATGTAGAGAAACCTCAAAGGCTTTGAGGTATACCAAAAAGAGACCCTTGTATGCATATGGAAGAATATCTTGTATGGATTCGAACAACTTGGTGCAGAGCCTTCAATACATGGCATAAGCATGATGAAAAGATTTCTATAACAGAGATATTGTATCAGAATGGTTACTCAAAAATCCAGGATGATGGATTGTTAATCCATGACAAACTCTCATAGATATGTTCCAGTTTGAGCCCTTCCACAATGTTATGAGCTAGCAGGAAACAAAAGATGAATCCAACAATGATATACAACATTGATCAGAGCTATATGAAGCCTTCAGAGAAAACGAGTGTTCCAGAAAGACCGAAGTACATTGAGATCAAGCATTACACTCTCCATGATGAAGTCCAGAAAAGAGAAAGGGATTCTCCAATATATATCTCCACTGATGAGTAGATAAGCAAACATTTTTGTAAAGCCTCTATCCAAGAAGAAAGAGTTTTGCATACTCAAGTTGGAGCTCATGGAGACGACTTCCTTATTGAAAAAGGAAGAGATGACTCCCAGGTTGAGAGGGAGCACTAATGTGTTATTGATTTATGGACAGTAATTTTTCAAGTTCGAAAAATGGTCCAGGATGAGCAGTTCCTTTCCAGTTCGGAAAGTGGCTTGAGATTTCTGACGGACAGGCATTTTCCAGTTCGGAAAATGGTCTAGATTGAATGGTTATTTTCGTAATGAAAATGGTTCGATGGATTGTTGATGTACCATAGACAGTGATTCCCCTTGTGGTTAACATAGGGAATGGTCTAGGACAATCTCTCTTCTTGACAATCACTTTTAGTAGTGGTCAAGAAGACTGGTTCGCCTTGTCGGACAGTCATTCTTTCGAAGCTCACAGTTGTGAAAAGTTTCAAAGAATTGTTTGTTTTGGAGGTTGGTGCAGGATAGTCATTTCCTTTGGAAATGGTTCGGATAGTCATTCCCTAGGGAAGATACATTCTCTCTAGGATGCACTTTGTTTAGTGTCGAAGGAATGGTCCAGGTTCAGCAATCAGGGATAGGCATTCCCTAGGGAAGATTCATTCTCTCCAGGTTGCACTTTGTTTAGTGCCGAAGGAATGGCCCGGATAGCAAATGGTCCAAGCTCAGAAATTGGGACAGTTATTCTTCCTTTCTTGAGAAGAATAGTCCAGATAGATCATCATTAATGTTTTACCTTCTAAGGGCATATGCTCTTACAGATCTCACAGATGTGAGTGGAAGAATGGCCCAGATGACTCAGTTTATATCATAACAATGTTTTCTATGCAGGTTGATATCATATGATATGATTTTTATGGAGATTGTATGTCTCCAGACAGTAGATGTATATTACTTTGGTGGATGTGTTCCACTGATTGTGACTATATGTCACTAATCAAGTATTTGTGTGCTACTTGGTGTGGTAGTGTACCACTGGATAGTAGTTGTGTACTACTATGGATAGACACAGTTGTGTTCTATTGAATGACATTGTTATGATTTCCTTGAATACTATTAGTAGTGTTGGAAAAATTCTAATCAACTAGATGGATGATCAATGGACAGATATTTCCCAGACAGAAAATGGTCCAGGACATTTATTCTTCCAATACATATGTCCAAATTAGAAGAATGGTTCTTGTGTCACTCTGTGGAGTGAGTAACTTATCCAGCAGCATGTCTGATTACTCAGATGGAGTATGGTTTCGAGAGATGATGCAGTTGATGACACTGATAGTGATGATGGTGCTTATGATCTAGTCATGATATAGTCTATACGACTATGTTGATGCTACCGAGTGAATGGTATGTTTGTGCTCAATACCATTACCTTCAATACCTCCCTAGCTAGGAGGGAGTGTTGATATTATTGTAGTTGCGGGAGGTATTTGCCTCCACGTGTAAACCTGACAAGAATAGAATATTTCAGGAAGCAAGAAGAAACCCTAATTAGTTGGCTAATAACCCTAGAAGACAAGTCGGCTCAAGAGGATAACTTGTATTAGGTTATTAGCCTCTAGGAGAAGAAGCGGGCTAAAAGAAATATTATATACTAAGTAAATAGGCACCCAGAATAAGAAGTTGGCCCAGTCAGTTTGCTAGATTTAGTATAAATACAGGAGGCCAGTCTTCATTCTGGCAGACATTCTCAGAACTGCATAAGCAGAACTTGTGCACACTGTAGTTGGCCAGTTTGTGCGTAAGTTTGGAGGAGAGTTGTCATTGCAGCTACTACAGCTAGAAGATTTTGGTTTTGGCTTGGACTATCTCTTGTTTATGTTTTGGACTCTCTGATCATCTCTTGCTTGGTGTGTTATCCTTGGAGAAAGGTGTGCCACCCTTTGTTTGGATATCTAGCCTAGGGTTTGCTTCCACAATGATTCTATGTCAAGGTTAAGGTGCTCGGGGGTGGCTTCGACCTATGGTTGGGTGACAATAGTGATATTGTCTATGGTTAAACGAGCACATCCATTATATTCTAACATTGTTGTCCTTATAGTTTCAAGTGGGTTCTTGAACACAGGGAGTTGTAGCTTCCATCTGGTTGCAACCAAAAAAACCAAGGTGGTAGGGTGGTGCAAGGGAGAACCATTGTTCTTTGTTATATAGGTTGGTGCCTGTGTGACTGGAAGTTGGTGCTTCCATCCAGTTGGTGCTGGAACACTCAAGGAGTTGGTGCTTCCTTCTAATGAGTACTAGAGAAACCAGAGAGTTGGTGCTCTCAGCACGTTGCAGCTTGTAAAACAAAGGTGGTAGCCTCACAAAGAGTTGGTGCTCGTAAGAATGATAATGTACAGAAAATAAAGACTACTTATCATATGAAGTAGAAGAGGTTTTCTCCCTTTATGGGTTTCCTCAGGAAAATCAGTGTCTCTGTGTATTCCGTGTGATTGATCAAATATTGTATATCTATGCATGTTAATTTATTAGCAACACATTAAATAATAATCTAGAAAGATTCAGAAAAGAACTTGAAAAGTTTCAAGCTTATATATATATAACTGATTCACCCCCCCCCCCTCTTAGTTATTTTTCCAACAACTTTTTCCCGCTCCCACCCGAAGAATAGATGAATGTCTTAAGTATCTTGTTTTCTATTTAAAACCTGACAAGTACCATGTTGGAGCCTCCTTTTTCATTTGGTTCAAATCTATTTTAAAGGTCAAATGTCAGTTCTTAAGTTCTTTTTCGCTTCGTGACATTCACCTACTGAAAATCTCAGTAGTCTCGACATATGAAATAGCGGGAGATGTGATGTTTCATAAGTTACCACTTTTATCGTTAAACGAAGGATGTTTCTCTTCGTACCTTGGAATATCGCTCTTCGGGAGTTACAAGTCACAAGATTTACAAACCCCGATGTGCGAGGTCGTGAAAAGTTTCAAAAGCTTACCTCAGGTGAAAGCTAAGAGTGGGACCATGTAAACCCTAGTCAAATGTTGTCGGGATTTCGTGTCTCGACGTTTACTCTCTCCTAAAACATTACCGTCATAACCCCGGAAGACGAAGCCGCGAGATCCTCACATAAGTAACCCGAGTTAACGTCTAGAGCGTTTAGTCTGACCATGGTTAAAGCCTCTTAGGATTTCGCGACTCGGCATACGTTCCGCCCGGAAACTATACCCTCGAAGCCCTGAGTTGTGAACTCACGATATAAATTAAAACATGATTAATAAAACACCTAATCTGATTACATCCTCAATTAACTAAATCTAATCATCGCAATCTCAGGTTTTAGAGGCTCAAAAGGTCAGAATTAAAAGTCATGATACGGCGAACGCCGAAATGTTGATTTAAATCCTGATTAAGGAAGCCAAGCCAGCCTAATCAATGTTTAATGCAAATGATAATAATGCACAGTTTACGAGGTAATTTCAAATGTTCCTTGGGCCAGCTTGTGCCATGAACCGTCGAATTTTATGGCATTAATTGGAAATAAGGCGAAACGGCCAAGTAAGGATATGGTTTTTATTGCAAAAATCTCTATCTAATTATGATTGGACCGTTTTTTTCGTAAGGACATCAATATGTTAAATGGTCGAAGATATAGATCTTTTGCTTCCTATTTGATTCATAAAGTTCATTTCTATCCCGCACAGAGAAGTTTTTCTCAGTAAGCTAACTTCTATATGTATACGCATTTTTATTGCAAAAGAGCAAAGTTACAATCCCCTGTCATGGCCCCGCGAAAAGTATCCAAGGCAAGCGCAGAGGTTTCAAGACAAAGTTCTGATAATATTTCAGATACTTCACCTCGAAGCGTTGATTGCGTACGAACCTGGTCATACATCTCAGAGGTGTTGCAATCATAGTGGTGAACTACTCAGACGATTCCAGTGACAATGAGACAGACGACATGACTACCAAATACAAGATCGTCACCCAGGAAGATATGCACAAAGTAGCGGCTCGGCCACGTCTTCTACCTTACTATGACATGATCAGATAGGTGCTAGATCATGTAGACATCCCTACCAGAACCATCATCAGCAAGCAGGGGGTCACTATTGGGACCTTCAGACCAGAAAGCTTACAAGTTATGTACAAATTACCACCCACGTCAGACTTCGCGTACAATGCAAAGTTTCTAGATGGTTTTAAAAAGAAGGAATGTGAGCAATATGCGAAAAGTTTATATGATTTGATTAAGGATTGGGTCTCACACCCAGCGAAGTTCAGGGAAGACAGCGATGGAATTTATTCCATATCTTCTTTGGAACCATAGTTCAAATACATAGCGATGATGACCTGTAGACTGTACAGGAGGGAAGACACCACGCATTTTTTCCTCCAATGGGTGCCCTTGATATACTCAATAGCAAAAGGCTCTTCTTTCGACTGGGCTAAAATGTTATCAGATAGCCTGACTAGTCGGATTACAGAATATCGGACACAGAAAGAGAGCGGGAAAGCTGCTTCATTTTTTATGTCTGCATATCTCATGGACGCAGTATGTTCCATGATGCCTTTTCCCTTGATGAATTGGAGCTGGGCTCCATCGGATGCTGAACCAGTCCATGTATACCATTCTAAGCTTTGGGAGGACAAGGCTTCAGATTTCGTATATGAAATCTTCAACTGGGTGATGGTATCGATGCATGTTGCCATCTTTGGTAATCCGCCACCCAAGATATCGGATAGCATCACGGAAAATTTAAGCAAAGTGGCTGATTGGTATGTGGAGAAAGAATTCTCATACATCAGGGTTTTCGACGCTTCCATCCCTCCGCATGCTTTACCCTTACTTATACCCAACAGGATGGCTTGTCGTGAGATCGCCAGGCAAACTGTAATTGGCGGTATAAGTAAAGAACTGAAAGGGTATTCAAAAAAGGTATGGCCACCTTTTCCTATTCATTTAAACACCTATTCATTATTAGACTTCGGGCATGCAAAGGTCGAGGCAGCATCCCTTGAAGATATAAATTTGGTTCATATCAAATTCAAGAAACACGATCCACACAGGGTCGTGAGTAATCATTTGGCCAGTTGTGGCCTTAAAAGATTTGAGCATGAGAATTTGCCTCATGATGATATTTTCCAAGGCGTGAAATATTATGATGAAGTTTTGGCTTGAATACAAGCCCTGTCGCCCAAAGAGAGGGTTGAGGTTGTCAGATTCCAAGAGCATAGGCGGAGTTTCCTTTCTCCAGTATTACGGGGTGAAGATCCGACGATAGCAGAGGAGAAGCAAACAGAAGTTGGAGGCTCTAAAGGTTTAGCGCCCAGCCAAGAAGGACAACAGGATAAAGAAGAGAAAGTTGGGGGCCCGAAACAGGAAGTCGAGGCTTCTGGTCCTCCAAGCGAGTCAACTTCGTTCATTACTCCTGAGAAATCTTCTAAACAGGTCAGCAATCCCATCGCCTCCATTACCCCCCTACAGTTTGCAAAGGAAATCCTGGACGCGGGTTGAATTTTGGGTGAAAAATTAACACCTATGGCAGTTGAAGAGCTACCTCCGAATGAATTTTTCTTAGATAAGAAGAGGAAAGTGGTTGTGAGACAAGAAATCTACCAAGAGGCAGGTACATCTCAAACGGACTTTCGAAAAATGCCGCAGGTTCGGTCTATCTTTAAACCCTAAAAAGTCTCACTTCGCCATGCAGGAAGGTAAACTCCTGGGCCATATTGTGTCCCGAGATGGAATTAAAATTGATCCCAGCATAGTTCAAGCTATAGACACAATAAATATTCCTAGAAATGTAAATAAAATCCAGTCATTCTTAGGAAAGATAAACTTTTTGAGAAGGTTTATTCCAAACTTTGTTGAAATTGTGAAATTAATCACAGGTATGTTAAAGAAAAATAGCGAGGTAAAATGGACAGCAGAGGCCAAAGAATCATTTGCACGTATCAAGAGGGTTATAAGTGAGGCACCTGTACTGGCAAGCCCCGACTATCTAAAGGATTTTCTCATTTTCTCATTCGCTTCTGAGCACACTATTGTCGCAGT
Source organism: Picea engelmannii (assembly GCA_009831015.1). Lineage (NCBI taxonomy): Eukaryota > Viridiplantae > Streptophyta > Pinopsida > Pinales > Pinaceae > Picea > Picea engelmannii. The sequence goes on along the minus strand of ML780322.1, from coordinate 773,646 downwards.
GCTCCTCCAGAAAAACGAGGAGGGTTTCGAACAACCGATAGCCTTTTTCAGCAAAAGTCTCAGAGACGCAGAACTAAAATATGATATAATGGAAAAACAAGCATATGCTATGGTAAAGGCATTAAAGGCTTTTAGGACTTATGTATTGCATTCCAAGATAATCGCGTATGTACCTACTAGCTCTGTAAAAGACATTCTAGTGTATCCTGACAGTGATGGTAGAAGGGGACGGTGGCTCGCAAAAATTCAAGAATTTGATCTGGAAATAAAGCCGACGAAGCTGATAAAGGGTCAAGGTTTGGCTAAACTCTTAGCTGAATCCAATTACAGAGCCCTCGGCATAAATAGCATACAGGGATGTGGAGAAGAGAAGTTTACATCATTCTACGAGAAAACAAGTAAAGTCAGGATCGAAGAGAAGTTTTACATCCTCTTATTGGTATAAAAACATAGTATCCTACCTACTAACTTTGAACTTCCCAAGTGATTTATCTCCATCTAAAGCCAGAACGCTAAAACTACATGCGGTCAAATACTGTATATCTGAGGGTAAATTGTTTTAGAAGGACCCACTTGGCTTCCTGTTGGTCTGTTTGGTTGAATCTAAAATAGAGAAGATCATAAGCGAATTCCACGAAGGAGTGTGCAGGGGACATCACACTTGGAGAGAGACAGCTTATAAAATCCTGAGGGCAGGGTATTATTGGCCTAAACTTTTCTCGGATGTAAATGCCAAAGTCAGGGCTTGCAACCCTTGCCAACTATTCGTAGGCAAGCATAAACTCCCAACACTACCTTTAGTTCTAGTCAAAACAAAGGCTCCTTTTCAGTAGTGGGGACTGGATTTTATAGGCGAAATTAATCCCCATTCCAGCGCTCAACACAAATGGATCCTAACCGCCACAGATTACTTTACTAAATGGGTAGAGGCTATTCCTACCAGGAGGGCTACAGATTCGGTGGTAATAGATTTCCTAGAAGAAAATATTTTATCTAGATTCAGCTGCCCCCAAAAGATAGTAACAGATAATGCTCAGGCTTTTAAATCTATGGCTATGATCAGTTTTTGCCAAAAGTCTAATCAACATAATTAAGAAAGTGTTGAACGAGAACAAGATATCCTGGCATATACATCTAAAATACGCACTATGGCCAAATCGGATTGGCACAAAAAAATCCATCGGTATTTCTCCTTTTCAGATGGTATACGGGACTGACGTGGTATTACCTATAAACTTAGCAATTCCCGTGATGAAACTATGGCAAGATGAAAAAGAAGAACCAAACCACGTCACAAGGAGAATAAATCAGCTGATTGAATTACAGCAGAACAGGGTCGAGGTGGACAAAAGATTGCAAAAATATCAAGACGACATGAAAACGTTATTTGACCATAAGACAAAAGACAGAGAGTTTCTTCCAGGAGATTTAGTCTTAAGATGGGATGCTAGGAAGGAAGATTCGGCAAAACACAGTAAATTCGATCATATTTGGTATGGACCATTTAGAGTCGCAACTTCCGAAGGAAAAAATTCATTTTTATCAGAAAATCTGGATGGTAAAATCTTCAATGCCCCTGTCGACGGGCATTATCTAAAACACTACATGACATAATTAGTTCTCCGAGGTTTTCCATTGTATATACCGGTTTGTATTTGTTTTCTATTTCATGATTCCCTTAAGGTAAGTTTTCAATTTTTATTTTTTAGGTCAATATAAGTAGAGATACACGATTTTCAAATACTTTTAAATTTTTTTATTTTTTTATTTTTTTAAAAAGGACACTCTTTGTGTTTACAGGATTTCGGTTTGCAAACTAAACGGACGAATGGAGAAAACTGAAGGTCATGTATCGGAGATTTACATTCGCTGAAAACAGGTGACAGAAAAGGTTTTCGGTTATTTTAAAAATGGTAAGGTAAAGGCACGAACTCTTGAAAATTATGTTCCTTAAGAAAGTAGAGATCTCCAAAAAACATCATAAAGGTCCCATAAATCTAATGATCTCATTTAATTGACTATTAAAAAGTACAGTTACTCGCTCTGGGTCCTAATAATTTTAAACACAGATAGGTGGTAGTTAAAACAAACAGAAAGTGAAGCATCTTTGGGGAAGGGTTTTCAAAAAAGAGGTTTTAATTTTCGACCCCTCCCCCTCAGCATACAAACATCTGTCCATCACCTTTCTTTCGGTCCTCAGATTTGTCTTCTTAAAAATGCCAAATGTCTTTTTGGATTTATATACGTAGGGAGAAGAGATTATGTTTAAACTTTGAAAGTTGTAAGCGTGTTTTGGAAAGAGGGTTGGTCTTCACAGCTCCTCGGTCTCTTACTAAACAAGTTATGCATAGGTAGATCCTGACTTTTCTAGGTTTTTCAACAATTTTGAAGGGTTAAGGCTTACTCAAAGGAAAACCCCCAGAAAAATGTTTCCCCTTTTTCTCCCTGCGGACCCAAGGTAGTGTGAAAGTCAAAGGAAGGTTGGCACTGATTTATCAAAGTAAGTTGACTGACCTACATTGCAAAATATTACGCAGATATCACCCCTCATACAATCTGATTGCCCCCGCTTCGTATTCTAAAAAGAAAATTATAAGATAGATGGTGAAAGGAAAGTCATATCTAATTTTACATCTAGTCTGAAGAGACGATGAAGGGAAATTCAGAAATGATTGCCCTCGTCTCAGCATTTAAATGCATAAATACATTTCGAAGCAGTGAAAGGAAATTCAGCAAAAAAGGGGCAGATAACTTCACCAGGGTACTGAACAGGCCCGCTAGCAGTGAAGCAATATCTAAGATATCTGTAAGGTTGTTATACATGAATATCACTCGACTCTGGTAATCAACTTTCTCGAGACCGGATCCACATCCTAAGTCCAGACGGGACTCCCCGATTAAAAAATTCCATAAATTTTGTTGGATGTAAGCCAAAAAACCGCAAAGATCTATTGGATTTCCTAGAACTGTCTTGATTTGTCCTAATGCAGACCTAAAATCAGTAAAGAGAAAGAGAAAGTTGTGAAAGGGACTATAGCTGAGTGAGAAATATATTTGAGTATTGAAAAGCCTTACAGCAGTAAAAGACAAAAATATTTTCTTCCCTTAGTTTATCTTTTCTCTAAAGCAAGTTTCACAGAACTGAAACCAGTGACTCCATTTACCCAATACAGGCACGTGGTCTATTGTTCTTCCCGCCTCACAGGGAAATGGGATCCCTAGTTGGAGCCTATGTTGGAGCCGCCTTTTTCATTTGGTTCAAATCTATTTTAAAGGTCAAATGTCAGTTCTTAAGTTCTTTTTCGCTTCATGACATTCACCTACTGAAAATCTCAGTAGTCTCGACATACGAAATACTGGGAGATGTGATGTTCCATAAGTTACCACTTTTATCGTTAAACGAAGGTTGTTGCTCTTTGTACCTCGGAATAACGCTCTTCGGGAGTTACAATTCACAATATTTACAAACCCCGATGTGCGAGGTCGCGAAAAGTTTCAAAAGCTTACCTCAGGTGAAAGCTAAGAGTGGGACCATGTAAACCCCAGTCAAATGTTGTCGGGATTTCGCATCTCGGCATTTACTCTCTCCTAAAACATTACCAACATAACCCCGAAAGACAAAGCCGCGAGATCCTCACATAAGTAACTTGGGTTAACGTCCAGAGTGTTTAGTCTGACCATGGTTAAAGCCTCTCGGGATTTCACGACTCAGTATACGTTCCGCCCGGAAACTATACCCTCGAAGCCCCGAGCTGCGAAGTCGCGATATAAATTAAAACATGATTAATAAAACACTTAATATGATTACATTCTCACTTAACTAAATCTAATCATCGCAATCTCGGGTTTTAGAGGCTCGAAAGGTCAGAATTAAAAGTCCCAATACGGTGAACGCTGAAATGTTGATTTAAATCCTGATTAAGGAAGCCAAGCCAGCGTAATCAATGTTTAATAAAAATGATAATAATGCACAGTTTACGAGGTAATTTCAAATGTTCCTTGGGCCATCTTGTGCCAAAAACCATCGAATTTTATGGCATTCATTGGAAATAAGGCGAAACGGCAAAGTAAGGATATGGTTTTTATTGCCAAAATCTCTATCTAATTATGATTGGACCGTTCTGTTCGTAAGGAAATCGATATGTTAAATGGTCGAAGATATAGATCTTTTGCTTTCTATTTGATTCATAAAGTTCATTTCTATCCCGCACAGAGAAGTTTTTCTCAGTAAGTTAACTTCTATATGTATACGCATTTTTATTGCAGAAAAGAAAAGTTACAATCCCCTATCATGGCCCCGCGAAAAGTATCCAAGGCAAGCGTAGAGGTTTCAAGACAAGGTTATGATAATATTTCAGATAATTCACCTCGAAGCATTGATTGCATATGAACCTGGTCATACGTCTCAGAGGTGTTGCAATCATAGTTGGTGAACTACTCAGACGATTCCAGTGACAATGAGACAGATGACATGACTACCAAATACAAGATCGTCGTCCAGGTAGAGATGCACAAAGTAGCGGCCCAGCCACGTCTTCTACCTTACTATGACATGATCTGATGGGTGCTAGATCATGTAGACATCCCTACCAGAACCATCATCAGCAAGCAGGGGGTCACTGTTGGGACCTTCAGACCAGAAAGCTTACAGGTTATGTATAAATTATCGCCCACGTCAGACTTCTCGTACAATGCAGAGTTTCTAGATGGTTTTAAAAAGTAGGAATGCGAGCAATACACGAAAATTTTATCTGATTTGATTAAGGATTGGGTTTCACACCCAGCGAAGTTCAAGGCAGATAGCAATGGAATTTATTCCATATCTTCTTTGGAACCACAGTTCAAATACGTAGCGATGATGACCTGTAGATTGTATGGGAGGGAAGACACCACGCATTTTTTCCTCCAATGGGTGCCCTTGATATACTCAGTAGCAGAAGGCTCTTCTTTCGACTGGGATAAAATGTTATCAGATAGCCTGACCATTCGGATTACAGAATATCGGACAAAGAAAGAGAGGGGGAAAGCTTCTTCATTTTTTATGTCTGCATATCTCATGGATGCAGTATGTTCCATGACTCCTTTTCCCTTGATGAATTGGAGCTAGGCTCCATCGGATGCTGAACCAGTCCATGTATACCATTCTAAGCTTTGGGAGGACAAGGCTTCAGATTTCATATATGAAATCTTCAACTGGGTGATGGTACCGATGCATGTTGCCATCTTCGGTAATCCGCCACCTAGGATATCGGATACCGATTGGTATGTGGAGAAATAATTCTCATACATCAGGGTTTTCAGTGCTTCCATCCCTCCGCATGCTTTACCCTTACTTATACCCAACAGGCTGGCTTGTCGTGAGATCGCCAGGAAAACTGTAATTGGCGGTATAAGTAAAGAACTGAAAGGGTATTCAAAAAAGGTATGGCCACCTTTTCCAATTCATTTAAACACCTATTCATTATTAGACTTCGAGCATGCAAAGGCCGAGGCAGTAGCCCTTGAAGATATAAATTTGGTTCATATCGAATTCAAGAAACATGATCCACACAGGGTCGTGAGTAATCATTTGGCCAGTTGTGGCCTTAAAAGATTTGAGCACGAGAATTTGCCTCATGATGATATTTTTCGAGCCATGAAATATTATGCTGAAGTTTTGGCTCGAATACAAGCCCTGTCACTCAAAGAGAGGGCCGGGGTATTCAGATTCCAAGAGCATAGGCGGAGTTGCCTTCCTCCAGTATTATGGGGTGAAGATCCAATGATAGCAGAGGAGCAACAAATAGAAGTCGAAGGCTCTAAAGGTTCAGCGCCCGGCCAAGAAGGACAACAGGATAAAGAAGAGCAAGCTGGGGGCCCGAAATAGGAAGCCGAGGCTTCCGGTCCTCCAAGCGAGTCAACTTCGATCATTACTTCCGAGAAATCTTCTAAACAGGTCGGCAATCCCATCGCCTCTATTACCCCATACAGTCTGCAAAGGAAATCCCGAATGCAGGTTGGATTTTGGGTGAAAAATTAACACCTATAGCAGTTGAAGAGCTACCTCTGAATGAATTCTTCTTCGATAAGAAGAGGAAAGTGGTTGTGAGACAAGAACTCTACCAAGATGTAGGTACTATCTCTAAGAAATATAAAATTTTAACTGATGGGAAAGATATGAAGAAAGTAGAATTCGCGACGCAAATAGTAGGAACATTGGGTGCTTTTGCCACAGCGAATCAATATTCAGTCGGGACCCTAAAGGATCAGCTAAAACAAAAGAATCATTTGATCAAGACACTAGAGGCTAAACTATCTACAGCAGAGGCTGCTGCTAAAGATCAGGCAAGTGTGACTTTAGAGAAAGCAAGAATAAAAGATCAAAAAGAAATTGAGCGGCTTAAATTCGATCTCGAACAGACACAGTTGAAGGTTCAGATGAGTCAGTCTCAGATAATCCAACAGGGAGAATTAATAGACCAGCTTCGGGCCAAACTAGAATTTGTCGAAATCCAGGTAATCGATATCAGGATATTTCAATCCCAAGCAATAGAGATCATAAAACGATTATCGGCGGCGCAGCAGGGTTTGCTTGCAAAAGTGGAAACAATTCAAAGCAGCTTCCAACTCATTGATCAGGTGTTGGAAAACCTCTCTCTTAAAGAAAGGGATGCCGGAGCAGCTCAGGTGGTGTTCCAGGAGGCTATTATAGCCACAACGAGAAGGGAAGCATGCAGTAGTTCTAGTTTTCCCATCGCAGAGCAGACCAGGGGTAATATCTTGTTGAAAGAATGGGAGCGAAATATATCCGAAGGAAAACAACAAGCTACGAAGCTGAGGAAATCTTGCGAAGAAATTTTTGGTTTGTTAAGTGAAATTTGTTTGGGTTCCGATGGTGAAAGTGGCATGGAGATATTGGGTCGGATCAATACAGCTAAATATATGTTAAATATCAAGGAAAATGAAGAAAGAGAATTAGTCGAAATATCACAAATAACTCAAATAGACATAGTGCAAATAGACAAATGGCTAATTAAACCGAGTATGTTGTTATGCTCTATCAATGCCAAAGATCAGCATGTGGAGGGAAAGTTGTTTCTATTGATGAAAGACTGCTATATTTTTTAGGCAAATAATCAAGCAGAGCCATCTAATTTGATATCACAGCTGGTGGAGAAGTGCATTATTTGCACGGAGTAGGCGAAGAGGTAGGTTTCGGGTACCAAATGAGAACAGAGATAATGAAACGAAACGTTTCGACTCCTTGATTGTAACCAAAAACCTCTGGAACTATTGAGATTCCAACGCAAAATAATTTTGTATAAATATACATTTTGAAGAAAGAAAAAGGGCTGGACCTTTTTGATCAATTGTAATAGAGACTCTCTCTTTCGAGACTTAATACAAAGCAATCTGGAGATTCCTAATTCCGTCACTACTGTGTTATGAGTTTGTTCTTTCTGTTATTTCATTTTCATTCTTATTTCACTTATATACATCTCATGAATGTTGCATTGCAATTTAGTAACACTTCTACTGTAGTGATTAATATTTAGATATCTGTTGTTTACAGTTTTTCCTTTGTATCGGCTACTAGCAGGTACAAGACCTGTAAATATTTAGGTTGTCATATTTTATGCTTCATCGGACCATTTCTTATCTTATTTTCTTCTTCTGTTTACAGAGTGATATTCTCTCTCGATAGGAGCCTTATTCTATAGACAGCTTAATGTTTTTCCCATAATTCATACACATTTATTTCAAATATAACACAGTTACGGAAAAAGGCCTTTGGTTTGCAATTTGCTTTTAATATTGATCTCTAAAGTTCTCTTTTATAAAATCAAATTGATACAGCATAAAAACTTTTGTATTTCTTTAAGTTTTATGTTCCTCTATGGCTGTCCCTGTTGTAAGACAACCCAATATTGAACCCGGTTTGACAGATCAAACCCATATCGCTTTAAATCTCTTTGATACCATACTTAAAACGGCTAACACTCGGGTAGAACTTGAACGTTCATGGGTTGCAATTGAAAGGGATATAAACATCCAGGAACAGTTGGAAGCCAGGCAGCTACAACCTAGAAATCAACCCTAGCTTCCTTTCCCGAAGGTTTACCCTCCCCATTTTCACATCTTACTAACTTTCGGATGCCTAGACACTGTACTTTTTAAAGCCTTAAGTACAGACTCTGGAACAATATACCACATCATGGATTGGATTTGGATGATAAATAAAATAGAAGGATGCGTCTCTATCTTGGTAAATAGTTTATTGTCTCGTGGAGGTGGACTGATTTTACTTAAGTTGGTACTAGAAAGTATCCCAATCTATTGGGAATTAGTAGTTGCAATTCCAAAATTCATCCTCAACAACATCCGCAAAATCAGCAGTAGATATTTATGGGGAGGGTAGTGTGGCATGAAAGAAACTCACTTGGAAAAATGGTCCTCCATCATGACCCCAAAGGAACATGGAGGATAGGGACTCAAAGATATTCATGCTTTTACGCAAGCTCTAGCCGAAAAATGTCTCTGGAGAATGATCGTAGGGAACTCCCTATGGTGCAAAGTGCTTCATTCTAAATATTTCCTAGGAAAGTTGGTTGTGGACTGGATAAGAGAGACGTAAAAATCCAAAAGAGGATCAATAGTTTGGAAATATTGTGTACAAGCTTTCCCTTTGGTAGGAATTTGGGTGGCATGGAAGATCGGGAATGGTAAATTGGTTTGCTTGGGAGAGGACCCGAGGAAAAGAGAGGGAAATTCCTTTAAACTATCGAAAGCTCTAATCTAGTCCCTCAGAGATAAAAATATGTTATGGTTACATGATGCCAAGTTGACCTTAAGGTATAGAGGAAAAGAAACCTAGATATAAGTGGAGACTTCAGGTCTAAGTGGGTAGGAGGTATCCGATTGGTCATCTTATGTAAGCATGTTAGTTTCTAATTTCATTTCCATTGATGAAGACACACCAAACTCCTTGGTCTAGTTGAAGAACCAACTCTCTAGTGCTTTCATAGAAAATTTGGGTTGTAAGGCCCTACAAGAAGTCTCTCATTCTTGTGATGCCAAATGGTGGTGGAAGCTAATCTGGAAGATTATCTCTTCACTCAAATGAAAATTAAGCTTCTGGTTGGCCCTTAACAACAAATTACTTAACTGGGATAATGGAATCAAAGGGGGTTGGTGTGGCCCAAATCGTTGTCCTTTATGTTTATCTCATGATAATCGATCTCTCATTTATTTATTTCCTTCCCTTATGCAGTCTAGGCTTGGACGAGAATCTCAAGCAAATTTCCCTCGAGGGTAGGTTGGAATAAGCCACAATCGAAGGATTCTTCAAGGAATGGTTGGAGGACAATGCAAATTTCTTATTATAGAGTCTCCCCAACATTATGGTTTCCAACCTATGGTGGTCCAAGAACAATAGTATCTTCAAAGATAAGCTCATACCTCTTGAATTTGTTGTGGAAAACATAATGAGAATAGAAGAAGACTTTAAATTTGACTTAAAAGCAAAGAATCCTATAATCTCAGTTATGTCATCTCTTGATTATGAAATCCCTTAGGGTTTCTTTGATGGGGCTTGTCAAGGTCAACCACATGTATGTGGTGTTGGATTCATCCTCCACTTAAAGAAAAACCACTATATCCATATTCGTTATGCACCAGGTTTGGGCACAAATAACTAAGCATAATTTATTGCCCTTTGGACCCTTTTAGAAGCAGCGATTAAAAAGGATGTAAAAAAATTGCAAGTGTTAGGGGACTCCAAGCTGGCCATTGAATGGGCCACATAAAAAATCAAGGTCCAAGATATCATGCTTGAGTCCCTTCTTAGATACATTAAGCTCTCCTTTAGATCATTTGAATGGCTTTCCTTTAGCCATATTCTACAAGAACTCAATGAGAAAGCGAACTCCCTATCAAAAGAAGTGCTTCTTCTCCCCGTAGGAGCTTTTGGCTTCTACAAATTCATGGAAGGAGAATAGATTGAAGCTATGGAGTTCATACTGTAGGGTAGCAGGCAGTGGATGATACAGTTTTTTTGTAGAGCGTAAATAGGAAAAGAATTGTATTTGGTAAGAGTAAGTAGTGACAGATATTGTTTATATACATGTTGATATGCACTGTAACATGTATATTCTTTTTGGGATATATTTTTATTAATTAAAAATAATATTGACCTTTAATAAATTAATTTCAAACTCGAATAATTAAAATTATTCAATTAATCAGTATTTTAATAATAATATTTTTTTATTAATTAAATCATGTATTTTTTATTAATTAATAAAATATTTTTAATCTATTATAAAATAAATCAGACATGTCAAATCATCTTGAAGAACATCAATAATTAAGAAACATTGCAAATGGCTATAATATTGTTGATATATGTCAAGTGAACAAGACTGCAATCTATAAAAAGTATTCTAGCATATCATAAGAAATAATATTACCTCCACTTTTGATTTCCTTTCTTCATCCATTTCTATTTGTTTATTTTCTTCTACAATTACATTATTTGGCATTTTCTCTTCTTCTTCCTAGTTTTTAGACTCAACTTCCTTTTTTACCTTATCCCTAAATAAATTAAAGGCGCTTAGTATGTACAATAGATATGGGTTTCTTTTAAGGTCCCTATTGGTGTTGTTGTTTTCACACATTCTATAAGTAATAGCAATGGTTCCAATCACCACATTCAATAGTAGAAATAACATAATGGGAGTGAACCAGCTAAGCATAGAAACCCACAGCTAAGGCACATCTTCTATAACTACCCCCAACATGATTTGTACTATGCAATATACAAATTGCAAGAAAAAGAAAACATTTATTGGCTTGGCTTCCAAATCCAATAGTTCCCCTCCTAGTCAACCAAAAATAAAACAAAAAATCAGTATAGATCTCTCTAATCTGTACATTCGATCTGTCCATTCATTAATTATAATAACAATTGTGAGAAATTATATCTTCAAAAAATATCAATAATTATATTGATATCATCCCACATAAGAATGATGGAGACAATCAATAAGGATACAAGAAGGATAGGGGTAAGAAATAAGAGGGTAGAAGAAGGAAGGTGTTGGTGGTGGGGAGAATAAGGATGGTGGAGAAAATAAAAAGGAAGGATGGGATGATGATAATAAGAGCAGTGATGAATCCAAAGGTGATTTTCAAGACAAGAAGGTTGAAGGAAAGAAAAATGAAGTCCATATTCCTGGGTATGTCATTGAGTTTGTCTTATCAAGCCCACCAAAATCAAATAAGTTGATAGGAAAGAATTATTTAGAATTAATATAGGCTAGGTGGTATATGACAACACTAGGTACTTAGTATCAGCTTGAATGGTGGTTTTTCCTCTTTAGTATAGTGTATTAGCTTAAACTTTGAGGAGAAGATATGGATTACAAGGAGGATGTATACTTTTCTAAATAAATAAACACATGTTTGCAACATATTGTTGTATATCATTCCCTCCATAGTTACCTTATGATTCTTAACACCATTTTTTATCATTCCCTTCACGTTAAC
>ML780322.1:736759-758715 GCA_009831015.1 Picea engelmannii | reverse complement strand
TGTTTTATGCATGCTCTGCAGGTAAAAAACTATCTCTCAGACTTCGACAGTTTCCCAAAACTGGTGATCGAATCATAAATGTTCTCAGGAATATTCAACAGAGTTTTATCAGTGCCATGGCACCAAATCACTAAAGGTCGAGGAAAGAAACTTAAACTTGATAAAGAAATTGATTTCCAAACTGATCCAGACATCCAGAAGGAACCTGATGAACTTGATGAACCTGAAGACCATACAGCAAACCCAGTCAAAAGACCAACCAAGCAGAAGAAACAGATTATTGGAAAAAAGGTTGGAGAGGGTAAGAAAATGAGCAAGAAAGAGGAACGTGTATCTAAAGGAACTAATACCAGGGTTGCGAACAAAATTAGGTTGAACTCGAAGGCTCTGTTTCATCCTTCTATCAAGAAGATAAACCTAATTATTATTGAAGACAATTCAGAAGACACTATGGAGGAAGTTGAAAGACAGACCCTTGCATCTTCTTCACACAGGTTAAAGGAGGTTAAGTTGGAACCTATGTTTGGTAGAAAACCTGAGGAACAAAATAAAATACATGAGAAAGGTAAGAAAACTTCACAGTATTCAAAGAAGCATGTAACCAGGGCAACCAGAGATCAGGTTCAAAATCAGAAATTCCACTTAAAAATACATATTCTATTGTTGTTGAAGTAAAATTGGAAATAAGAGAGTACAAGATTTTCTAGAAATTGAAAAATCAAAAAGTGTTCAAGGAGAGGGATTTTGTAGTGGATCATATTCATTGACCTAAATCTACCTGATCCAATTGAAGAACACCCATAGTTCAGGATGGAAACAAGGAAAGAAGAAAGACATAAATCAAATATAGGCAATACTCTGTTTTCTTTTTTCCTGTGTTAGTCCTTATCTTGAAGAGAAGTTTATGAGATGATAGAGATGAATTATTTGAAACCAAAAGATAGGTTTGTTAGCAACAGGCCCCTTCACAAAAACCTCTCTCGGTTTTTACACAACTATCACATTTTAAGAGGTTCAAATATATCTTTGAGGCCTACTTTTCAGAGATTTCACAATAAATGATTTCATGTTTTAGTGACCAATTTTTGGCAAGGTTTCAAAACAGTTGGAGATGAATTTTTGGAAACCAAAAGAGGTTTTTGTTCGGAACGGGCCCCTTCACAAAAAAACCTCTCAGTTTTTACACAGCTATCACAGTTTAAGAGATACTAAGAGGTTTTTGAACCCTGTTTTTCAGGAATTTGCCATATTTATTTTCCTAAAAAATCTCATGGACAGCAGTTGACAAGCCACTTCATCAATTCGACTTGGAGATCAGATCTGATCTCATCCTTGATTATTTGAAACAAGAAACTAAATATATATGAGGAGGTTTTCAGATCCATTTCTTTTGGATCTTGATAAATATGTATTATTTCTATATAAACTCGGTAGAAGGAGAAGTTAAGGGTGGATCAATTGGGAATCAAGGATTATTATTTTGTAAAGACTCCTTTGTGAGGGAAAGACATATTTTCATATTGGCACTAAATGGAAAAGGAATTTTGATGGTCAGAATTTCTTCTCATGTTATTATCTTTTCTTTTTATTACTTGGATGCATTTTTATATGTTGCTAAGTGTTGGCACAGGGGCAGACCCAGGGTTCAGCTCTAACAGCGCACCAACAAGCCCTAACTACTGTCCTTTTTGGAAACACCTGCGAAGTATATGCAGTATCACCTGAAGTAGCTATAGGGGGTTGCAGGACACAGGTGTCTACAACCAAAGGAAATGCAGAGTGGATTCACAGCAACAACACACAGTCACCTAGCTATTCTTTAACTTCCTTAAACCTACTATGCAAGTTATATTTTAGATCTAATACAATATCACAATAGAAGCATATCCAATGATAAGAGAACACAGCATCAAACACACATAACACAAGATATACATGGTTCACCCTCTCCCTAGGGCTACATCCACAGAACTATACTTTATGATATATTAAGATGGGAGCGTACAGTTCTTATCTACGCTCTTGAATAGCAGATCTTATCTTCTTCTCTCTCTTTCTCTCCCCTTCCTGTGCACCCAGCTGCAGGGTTGATCTTCGCACCCAGCTGAAGATCTTACAATACAGAAGGCTCTCGCACTCAGCACTTCTCTCTCACACAATAGTACTCACTCAATCATATAATAACAATGAATCCTCAACCAACCTAGCTCTCAGACACCCTTAGGTTAAAACCTAAGTGTTAAAACCCTAGGTGTCTAAAACCCTAGGTCAACTTGACCCGCATTTTCAGGGCTTCGCCAGCTTGTATTTCCTTCCTTCACACACAGTGCTCCAAAGCATCTGTTGACATCTTCTTCCACATGTTGAGTTGTCCACGATCCCTATTCCTTGTTGATCTGTCATCCTCGATCTCCTCGTCCAACAGCTTACTTTCTCTTACTTCGCTCCGTCTTTTCTTCTCTTTTGGCCCACTTCGACCCGATCTCAGTCACTGTGCCTTCTACGTAGTTCACATTTTTCCTTTTCTCCCTCAATCTTCGCTTGCTTCCTTAACCAAGGGCCAACAAGCCCCCAACACTCACATGTGACTCATCCCGAGGCACTTCAGGTCTGAACTTTCTACTTCATTTTGACTTCAGACTATGCAGGGCAGCATGTGCTTTGTGCTCTGTCCCTCTCTTCTATGTCCAGACTATCTTTTATGTGTCTAGTACCTAGTTTCAACTGCACCTGGTACCGAGAACCTCTTCTTATGATTTTACTAAGAGCTGCGAGGCAGCTGGTTTTCATAGTACAATTTCAACCGACTCTCATTCACCAAACCATCCTTCCATTCTCCATTCAAAGTTTTCAACTGTGCAGCTCCTCCTTCTGTGACGTAGGTGACCTCGTATGGCCCAATCCAATGTGTTTTGAACTTACCTGGATGCTTCATGAACTTTCTGTCATATACCAATACCAGATCTCCTTGCTTGAAAGCTTTCTTCTTGATGTGTCTATCATGGTAGGCCTTTTCTCTTTCTTTCTAAACCTGCTAGTAAAATCCTGTAATAAATCTATCTTCTTCCAGTTCGACCAACTGCACAAGCCTCTCTTGCACAGCGCCAGTGTCATCCATATCTGTAAAGGCTACAATTCTCAGACTAGGAACCAAATATTCCATGGGTACAACTGCTTCTAGACCATAGACCAATTTAAAGGGGCTTTTCATGGTCAGTTTCTTGCAAGTGGTTCTATAAGCCCATAACACTGCTGGTACTCTCAAATCCCAGTCATCCCTGTTCACACTGCATATCTTCGTCAGCGTTGTCTCCAAGATCTTATTGAATGCTTCAACTATCCCATTTGCTTGTGGATGATAGGGCGTGCTCTTCTGATGGTGAACTTCAAATTTCTAAATCAAGGCTTCAATAGTCTTATTAATAAAATATGTGCCTTAATCACTCATAAGGATCTTTGGGCATCCAAGCCTGGTTATGATATCATCAAATATGAAACGCGCAGCTGTAGTTGCACTACAGTCCTTGACTTATCTTTCTTTGTCCCATCTGGTCAAGTACTATGTTGCAGTGATGATGTATCTTTCTCATGTGCGCTTCCCTGGTGGGTTGATAGGTCCCACGAAATCAATGGCCTATTTCTCAAATTCCTGTAAGGTCGGCTGAGGTGCTAAAGGCATCTCATCTCTTCTGGATAGTTTCCCAACTCTTTGGCATACATCACAGGCCTTATAGTATTCCTTAGCATCTTTGTGTAGAGTAGGCCACCAAAGGCCATCCATAAGAATCTTCTGCATTGTTGCTTTCCTTCCGTAGTGTCCTCCTATGATGCCTTCATGTTCTTCTGCGAGGATCAATGGTCTCTCTGCTTCCATAACACACCTCCTCAATATCTCATTAGGTCCCATATTGTATAGTTGTCCAGCTATAAGGGAAAAATCTACAGCGCGCACTACCAATTGTTTCTTCTGAATGATTGTATAGTCACTAGGTGCCATTCCTGTTGACAGGAACTGCACTATCTCTGTGAAGTGATCATCAACCTTCCTTATGGCCAGCAACTATGCATCTGGTAGTGTATCCTCCAAACTAGCAGGCTCTTCTCCATGTTCCAACCTCAACAACTGGTCAGGACCTTTGTTCATTCTTCCTGGCTTAATGACGATCTCGAAATCATATTCCTGAAATAACAAAATCCATCTGCATATTATCCCCCCCAACACAGGCTTGTTGACTAGGTATTTCAGTGTGGAGTGATCAGTAAACATTTTAAAGTGTCCTCCCAACAAGTAGTGGTGAAACTTCTGCAGCGCATACACCATAGCTAATCCTTCTCGTTCTATGGTGGTGTAATTTATCTCAGCTGAAGATAGTTTCCTACTAGAAAAGGCTAATGGATGGTTGATGTCTCCTACTCCTGTTTGTGCTAACAGTACTCCTAATGCAATAGAGGATGGATCGACATGCACATGAAATTCCTTACTCCAATCTGGGAAAACCAGAATAGGCGCAGTAACCATTTTTTGTTTCAGTGTGTCAAAGCTCTGTTGGCATTCTTCTATCCAATGAAACTGACAATATTTATTTAACACCTTCTCCATGGGTTTTGTTATCTATGCATACCCCTTAATGAACTTCCTGTATTATACAGTGTGTCCCAGTGCAGTGCGCAGTTTTTTTACTGAAGTAGGAGGGGGTAGATCGACTATAATGGTAATCTTGGATGGATCTATCAGCAATCCCTGCTTGCACACAATATGGCCCAGCAGTACTCTAAAGGGTGAAAAGAAGATGCACTTCTTTAGGTTCAAGGCAATCTGAAACTTCCTGCACTTATCCAACATTAGTCTTAAACATTCAATATGATTTTTCAAAATGTTGAAAACAATCCAATCATCAAAGTATGCTTCCAGGAATTTATGTAAAAACTCCTTAAACGCTTCGACCACCACCCTGGAAAAGATGGTTGGTGCATTCTTCAATCCAAATGGCATCACTGTATACTGGTAGGATCCCCATTATGTTGCAAATGTGGTCTTATGGCGATATTCCTTGGCAATCTGGATCTGATGGTATCCTGAAAATCCATCTGTAAAAGAATATACCTCTTGTCCTCCTACATTGTCTATCACTTCGTCGGTGAATGGTGTAGGGAATGGGTCATGCAAACAGGCATCATTTAGCTTCCTAAGATCAACACAGATCCTTATTTCTCCTATCTTATTATCTTGTACCACCATAGGGATAATCCATTCTAATTCTTCAACAAGTTCTATGATTCCTGCTTCCAGCATTCTGTCAAGTTCAATCTTCACTTTCTCCTTATATTTAGGGTTCAATCTGTAGGGTCTCTATTTGACTAGTCTTGCATCTACTTTCAAAGGGATCCTCATTTCTCCCATGGGTCCTTTAATGCCCTTCATATCAGTGAACTTGGTTGGAAACAAGTCCTGATATTCATGCAGTAGTTCTGTGATCTTTTCAATAGTGACATCATCCCAATAATATCCAACATTTGTAAGCTTTGGTGTCTGTTCTGTTCCAATGTTGACTTTTTTTATTTTGATTGGTTGTCCAACAAAAGGTATTTCAGCTCCTGGTACTTCTACATCTCTTTGGCCTTCTATTTCTGCGATGTTCACATTCCTAGGATCATCGTCTTCACCAGCATTGATATTGTAACAGCCTTGCAACTTCTAAAGAGGCGCAATCCATTCATCATCTTCTTGATCCAAAGGGAGGCTAGGTGCCTCCTCAAACACTTTCTGTCTTACAACCTGTAATTCCTGATCTACTATAGGATATTGGCTTCCAAACAAAAAGGTAGTTACAAAGTTGTGGGTCAAACCTTCCCAATCTGCAGTGATGAGGCGTAGTTCTACTTGAAGATACCAGTTGATGGGAGTTGTGTCCAGTGTGTTAATGAATTTTTGTACCCATTGTTCTTGAGGAATGTTTCTCTAGGCATCCTCGCAACTTCGTACATGTTCCTTCAGACAGCTTTGACCTGTGTACCTAACTTCGCAGCCTTCTACTTGCTCTGAAAATCGTGTTGTCATCAAAGTGTGACATTGTACCCAGTATGTAATATTGTTTTTGTGTGTCCCCCACCATCTCGCTGGAGTTGATTTCAGGGCCTCATCCATTGACAACAATATTTGTGGTGTTGGTACAATTTCTTCAAAGTCCAACAAGAATGCTTCTAAGTGATTTAGACCATCAAAGGTGGGCAAGTTACTTACTGTTGTGTCAATCCAACGGACTTATCTGGTTAATCTAGCACATCTCCTTGTAGATACTTCGTACATTTTGTTCTTACAGTTCTCCAGTGCTTCTTTTGAATCTGATGAGCATGCGTTGTCATTTCGCCATCTCCAATTCCCATTTGTTGTAGGATTAATATATTCATGTTGTATGGCTGTTAATTTGTATATGTTTTCTAGTTCATATGCGCGGTCTTCTTCTCTGATGGGTTCTGTGTATCTCTGACCTTCGTCGGGATACAAAGGTGCAATGACCCTAAGTCCATATCCTTCAAACGTCATTCTTCTTTTCTTTAGGTCAACCACAGTGGAATTGTCGAAAGCCCAATCAATTCCTAACAGCACAGGATAAGGACAGCTCTCATCCACAATTTCAATGACTTCAAAATCTACAAACGCCCTTACCCCGTCGATGTCCATAGTGACATGCTCTATCCTTTCAAAGGGGCTTACAGCTTGTTGATTAGCCATCCTAATCCTAATAGGTGAATAGATCAACTTAGGTTTTCCCATCAGTGCCCAGGTCTACTTCATCATGACATTGACCTTTGACCCTAAGTCGAGGACCACATAGTCTATATCATAATCTCCAATCTGAGGATTAAGGCGTAGTTCCTTATTTTTCCTTCTCTTATTGGATAGTTGATGTGCTACTTTATTCAACAAAGGATCTACCCTTCCTATCTCATACTGTCTGACCAAATTTTGTAGTTCTTGTATGGATTTTTCATCTTTAATCAACTCAATAAACGTATACAAGAAACTGATAAGTTTACTCACCTCTTTTCCATCTCCGAGCGAAGTAGACTGATCAAATTCTAGAGGCATTCCATATTCTCTTACTTCTGGTCGAATCTTTGATGAATAAGCCTGATCAATTTTGAATTCTTTTCTTGCCTCCTCAAATATTTGTTTTTTCTTTCTTCGCATCAAACACTTGTGCCTTCTCTACATCTTTCCTGACTCCTAATTCTTCTGTAGTATTTCCTTGGATCACTTTGTCTTCTTATGTAATAGCACCTCCTCATGTGATAACAGTGACTCTGGGATCTTCTCCATGAGGTTCTGCTTTGATTAGTTGTATTTGTTGGTTTCCCCCTCGTTTCTTCTTAAGCTTAGCCAACAATGTTGGACATTCCTCAATAACATGCTCGAATGAGTTGAAATAGTTGTAAGTGGTACAAGGGTTCTGACAGTCTCTTGCCAAGTGTCATGGATGTGTGCAGTTATAACAGATGATCTATCCTCGACCTCGACCCATACCTCCTCCTCCTCCTCTTCCTCTTCCTCGGAATCCACCCTGAGGGTTGAAGTTTTCTCTCCCAGGGGAATTATACTGCGCAGTGCTTCCTTCTTGTTGTACTTCACCTTGAATTTTGTATATATCCCTCAACCTTTCATGCATGAGATCGTAAGCCATACAATCCCTGTCATCGTGTCCTAATGACTTATAGAATGTGTAATACAGATTTTTAGGTGTCTAGACATATTTTTACAGATAGTAACATTCACCCGAGCGATGTCGGTTTCTACATACCTCGCACCAGGGTAGGGTTACTTGCTTCAAAGGGCTCGAAGCTCCAGAGGCCAAGTACTCATGAAATAGGGGACAATACTCCTTATCACGGCCCTCTAATTTGCATATGATACACCAAATGTCTTCTCTTTTATCTTTTCCTTTGTCTTTCTTCATATCTTCGACCTGTAGTGATAAGCTAGTTAGTTGATTCAAGATTTGACTCATTGGTATAATCCTAATTTTCACCATACATGCTTACCTGGCATCAGACCATCTCAGATCCCTTCTTTGCCAAAAGCACTGCTGAACAACTCTTTAAAAAACCTCTTTTATAAGGTCCCACGTGCCCTACTCCATTACTGAACGCATGTACACGCTGGCTAACCTAAAACAGCCCGCGTGGACCTACAAAAGCACGAAAAAAGGAAAGTTGTCAACGAAACACATAGCTTTGGGTGAGTTAACTGAATCTTCGAGCCATGCATGGCTGAGGGTTCATCCAAATACCTAGCTTCTTCTAGCCTATAAAAGAAGGGTTAGGGGTCCTATTTGAAGAGGAGAATAATAGTAAAGAAACTCTGTCCAATTATACATTCCCATTGTCCCAACCCTTTAGGCATCCTTGTGCAAAGAGAGATACAAAGCAAAGAAGTTGGAGGACATTTGAAGAGGAGCCCAGGATCAGGATTCGCGGAGTGGTGGCCGGTCTCGACATTGTAAGTTGATTCATTAAAAATAATAATAAAGAAATGTTTTTCCCGTCCCACTATCTGAGTTCTTCATAGTTTAGTAAATATATGTTTGAATCTCTAACCCATTAGTCTGTAGGTAAAATGCATGTGTAGTTTGTTGCTTGTTTTGTATGAAGGTTAGCCTTGGGAGGAGAGCTGCTAGCAAGCGATCAAGCATGAAGAAGGACCGACATCGAACATCCGGAACAAGGTATGTTGGTCTAACCATGTATTTGCTGAAAAGAAATGGGGATTAGTTCTGGAGACGAAGGTAGAAAGTAGGTTTCTTTTGGTCATATATGCATGCATAATATAACCCTATTTACTAGTCCGTAGGGGGATTTCCCACCACAACAGAATTGGCGACTCCACTGGGGAAGTCTCTAGGGTTCCTAGGAATATTTTCGGGTAGTTTTAAAAGATTGGTTTTCTTGCCTGTTTTTTGAAGTTTCTGCAAAGTCTAAGCTAACAGAGAGTCTGGTCTTCCATACCAGCTATCTCTGTTATTTTCTTGACTTTGTTTTTCGAGACCCACAGAGGTCCACGCGGCCTGCATAAAGTCTGCACTCATGTACCCACGCCCTATTCTCTTACAGCCCGCGTGTAAATGCTAGTTGACGAAGTAGCAGTAGCGTGTAGATTCCATAAAAAATTTGAGGCAGTCATCCTCTTCCCTATCAGAATCAGTCATTCTCAGGGGTTTTCTGGAACTCTGTCTAAGTCTTGGTTGTTTGTAGTCTCATCTCAGATTGGTTTGTTTTACGAATTTTTTCCTTACATTGTTTTCTTTTTCTATTAAAGAGAGTGTCTAAGCCTTCAAGAGATCCTGGTTCTCAATATCAGTGGTCTCTTCCTGGTTTGGATTGTTTGTTTTTAGTTGTTTCAGAGTTTTAGAGATACACGCGACCTGTATAAGGCCAGTACGCGTGTACACGCACTCTGGCTCTACACAGCTCGTGTGCACACGCTTGTTGTTGGATTGTCAGTAGTGTGCTTGTACAGGATAGTTTTTGTTGAGGGTAAGGCAGCCATCATTTCCCTTGACAAGAGTTATACCTCTCAGGTTTTTGAATCTCTGTCCTAGTAGTCAGTAGCTTAGAGTTGATCTTAGCCTTAGCTTTCTTTTTTCATTTAAAAGTTGTCATTAAAAAAATTTCTTTAGGGTTTTGACAAGTGTGAGAGTCATTTTTTAAGTTGCTAGTATGTGATTTCTGGAAGTGATTCTTTGCAATCTGCGATTAGGCCATAATTGTTTTTCTTGGTTTTTTACTTGTTGATATTTTTCCTTTTTACTTTATCGGCATTTAAATAAATAAAATCTCTTTCATTTTCTTGTTTGGTTGAAAAGTGTGATTTTGCATTAGTAGCCAGGGAAAAATATTTGTTTTCTTAAGTTCTTGATAGTTTACTTACATCGTAAGTAGCTCATAGTCAAGTGAAATCCTTCTTTAAGTTTGTTGATTCAAAAGATCTTAGAAAAGAAAAAATAAATTTTGAAAAGTTGTTGAAAATTTGCGTTAAGTGAAAAAAATTGTTTCCAGCTTTCTGTTCATTTTTTACTTTCGTCTTTCAAACATCATTAGTTTCATTTTCATTCCCTTTGACATAAGACAATCCATAAAATTAATGCTAAATCTAAAATTTATTAGACTTTTATGTTTGTAGGGTTAACCAACTAGTTCAGGATTAGGGCCTTGGATTAGGTTGGAGAGGAAACTCTTCAAGGCCATTACATTCAAACATTGGAGTCTAAGTTAGGGAGTGTCTAAGTCCAGTATCGTGAAAGTTATCCGGGACCCCCCTCTAACACAGGGGATAAACACGAGGTCGCGTGTGGAAAGGTAGTGGAGATGACTCCTCCAAAGCTGGACCAATCGTAGTGGATTACACATATAAAGGGCTTGTTTTGGAATTCTGTCGATTGCATTTGCCACGGGGCTTCATGGGTCTCGAATCCATTCGAGATCCTCAGTTGTCTTCCGGACCACTTTCTTTCGATACCCTTTATAGGTTTCAGGCTCAATACCCTGCTCATTGTGGTCTACCCGACTTTCAACTGTACCCGCCTGGTGACTGTTTACGCGTTGGCAACCTAGTTGCCTATCTTTTCTAAAGACATACACAGGTGATAGCGGGGGTATACCGTGGTACCTAGGACAGACATCAGGCCACGCTTTGTAGAGTATACCTGGAGGGTGCTTCCGTGTTCGAGTTGAACTTGCACCGGTAAGTTGCTCCAGTGTTGGTTGTTGTAACTGTTCTTCCAATTAATTTAGTGTTTGTCTGTCTTATCTTAGAGGGACTTTTTTTAGTGCGTGTTGTTTTAGTGCGTGTTGCGTCTTTGATCTTCTCACACAGTGGAGGATGACGAGCTCCGCCGGTCACAAAAGCTTCTTGGCCTGCCACCGGTTACATTGGAGCCACCCCCGCCACAACTACGGCGAAAGCTAGACCAACAAGGGTCTTTTGAAGCAACCAGATCACAAGAAATTGTGCCCGACCAACATCCAGAGGAATCGATCGTTTTAGACCTTGGAGCGCAAGATTTTGGTCTGGTTGAAACCTCCACCACTGATCTTTCGGCACCCACCATCGTACTGATTCATCCTTACGAGTGATAGATAGTGTCGCACGCAGCAATTGAAACAAATGATGTTACTCCTTCTGGGAATTCTGCAATTCCCACTACGGTTGTCACCACAGGAGAGTTTCCACCTCCTAAACCACCGTCACTGGTCCAATCCACCATGGTCTCAACTGCCTCTACATTGCACAGTGGTTCGATCCCATCTCTGGCGGTGGCCACAACCCCTTTCACACCAAGTGTGACAGGCCCTCCGTTCTCATACAGGATGCCTAGTTCAGGTACAAGTCCTTTACTTTCCTACTCCACTTCACAAACTTCAGGTCTGGGGGCAGGGATCTCTAACGCTCCTCTGCAAGAACAATTGGGGGGCACTCCTGCTCCTTTCAATGCTTTCCCTTACGGAGGAGGTCATACACCTCCTTCATCCCCTTCCCTCAATGGCATGCATCAGCAATCTATCGGGCCACCTGCACACCCTAGTTTATTTGGAGCGAGAAGTCAAGGACCACCTTCACATAATATGTCAGTCGGTTCGACACTGTTTTCTTTGTTCGGTGTGTTTGGTAACAACACTTTCTCGTCAACTACTTTCCCGACTAGGGGCAACCCCGGTTTCAGACAACCTATTCCTATGCAGGGTATTATTCCTGCACAGAGGGCACACCTAGGAACTTCTTCTACATCAGGGCCTTGGAATTCTGGGCAAGGATCCGTTCCCTTGTCCGAAATGCCGATCTAGGGTAATTCTTTTCATAATCAATGGAACCCCGGACAAAGCACTATGCATATCCCCACAGGACTGACATGGGGCAATCCTTCCAAAAATCCTTCGAATGTAATGCATGCCCAACCATCTATGTCCTATTTTGGAAATCAGTCGATGATGTCTCCTCACACGCAAAATCCATATGCTGGCCATGGCCATGGTTTTTACGAGAACCCAGGCCAGTAGTCGAACTTTTCCTGGCAACCTGGTGCCAGTCAAACTCCAGGCCCCTTTTTCCTAGGTTATCACCAACAACCCAAACTACCCTTCCTGGAAACCTTGCATTTTCTAGACTTGACAAGGTTGTTGAATGACCCTATCTGTCATGATCCGCGTTGGCCTCCTATGCTGATGAAGTTTCCTTTGGACATCCCAAAGTTCGAAGCCAAGTCTAACAAAGATCCAGGAGATCATGTGACTACCTTCCACCTTTGGTGTTCATCCAACTCGTTGAAAGATGACTCTGTACAGTTGCGATTGTTTCAACACACTCTCATTGGGAGTGCCGTGAAATGGTACATTGAGCTCGACCACTCAAGATACTCTTCCTTCGGCGACTTGGCAATGGCCTTCCTAAACCATTTCCAATTACCTGTGAGATACGATGCTGGTACAGAATTGCTGGCCAATTTCTCACAAACAAAAGTAGACCATATCTCTGATCACATCCGAGAATGGAGACATCAAAAGAGTTTAATTAAAGTACCAGTCCCACCAGCATTCCTGCTCGAGTGGTTTCTTAAGTCTTTGGTCCCACGGTTGTCCAAATACGTCACGACATCGGGAGTATTTTCCAAAGAAGACGCCATCATGAGAGCTCAACAACTTGAGCTAATCTATTCTCAGTTCAATTTATTGTACGATATCTTGCCAGATGCACCACGCTCAATACTTGATAAAACCAAACGAAGAGCTGGACCACATGCTGATGGTATTGTAGGTTCAGCACAAACAAATCCCGCTCAGCAACTAACAAATCAGTTGCAACAATTGTCTATATAGCACACAGTGGCTAGCTAAACTATTGCTTTGGCTGCTCCCCCTACCAAAACGTCGGATGTACGCACAATGCAATCGACTAATCCAAAGGCCACCCAGCAGCCTGAAGGAAAGAAAAAACAACGAAAGAAGGGTAAGGGGGATAAGAAACCCATTGATAATGCTGGCGGGGGGAATACTGAGAAACGGAAGGTGAGGTATCCGTGCAACTTGTGCGTGGAAGACCACCCAACCCATCTATGTCCTCGGCTTGCAGAAGCCCAAAAGTTTGTGACGCAACAACAGCTTGTTGTGTTAACGAATCCATTCCAACATGGGCAAAATCTAACATAGGCCTCTGCAAGCATGGAAGGGGGCAGCCAAGGACCCTCTCTGTCTTCGAACAACCCCGCATCCATGAATGTATATATGGTGAAGGGTGATGCTTTTATATCAACTAGAGTGCATGACTATAGTAAACCAAGCACTTATGAGAAGGGAAAAGAAGTTGAACTCCCATATCTTCCTCTACAGATTGAGAAGACGTTGGGTGGAACAATGACACGCATCCCCAAAGGCACATTCAAAAAAGCTTCTTACAATCCAAACGCAAGGGCCACCCAGAACTATTCTGTGGTGGAAGATTTATCACAAACCCCTTGTGCGATGTCCGCTTTGGAGGTCCTCCAAAGCTGCCCTTCCCAAAGGAAAGTATTGTTAACCTCTTTAGGATCTACTGAGACTTGTAATCCAGGTACCATCATGCTAGATACAACCAACTTAAAACCTCATCTTCCATACCACGTAGCGTTTCAGATAGTAGTGTCTCATCCCACGAAAACTTTTACTCGCAATATTTTCCACACGGTGGTTGATGAGGGCGCCTCGACATGCGTTATGTCATTGGCATGTTGGAAGGCCATTTTGTCTCTGTCACCCACTCTTCTCACTACTTTCGACAGTCGTTCTTTTCAACCACATGGTATCATTCCCTCTTTTCCCATGCAGTTAGGAGGGAAGACCATGTGTGTCGAGGTAGAGGTAGTCGATGCGCCCCTCGACTATAACCTCTTGTTAGGGAGGAGTTGGACTTATGCCATGCAAGTTGTGGTTGCTACAGTTTTATGGGTCTTGTTGTTTCCACACGAGGGTCGGATTGTGAACATCGATCAATTGTCTTTCTCCAGACCTGACCCTTCATTGGGGGCATCCACGGTCCCGATGATTGATAATCCTAAACCAGGAGTGGTCAACGTAGGAGTTGGTTTGTGCCCATCTTTGATGGGTACCTTCGATTACCCACCCCCTCAAGGCGATATCAAGTTTATATCCAATCACCATAAGGTTGAGATTTTTCAAGTTTCGTCATTTCGCATGACTTACTTCGATGATTCGTGGATACTTCCTTCCCCATCGGCCACGATGGATGGGACAGAGCACCTGGGCATGTTTGTGCCCTTGTCCACACCTGAAGTAGCATACTCTTTAGTCTAGCAAGCTTTAGCCAACACTGATCCAACTCTTGCACAAGAGTTCGATCCACTTCTAGAGCCTATTTGGGCCCAAGGTTCTCTTGCTAACACCGATTCGTTAGACTTAGTCTTTCCCTCTGACGAAGCAATAATTGAAGCAATGACTAGTCCGGACAAACCCTAGGATGATCTTCATCACAGATCATACTTCCTCCCAGATTTAAATAGAATCGAGGTCGGAGAATTCACCTTGACTATGACTGGAGATAGGTCTTGTCCTATTAATCCCTTAGCTACACACAAGGTCTATGTTAAAGGTAATATGGAAACCATCGCTGAAACCATACCGATCAATCTCTCCAGAACCCCTGGCATTGTAGACAATGTTTTCATCGGAGCATACTTCTCCCCTGAGAAGATACCCGACATCGACCCCCAAAGTGTCGATCATGAGCTAACTTTGTTGTTTTTCAAGATCGCTTTGAGATCCGAAAGCAACATCCGGCGAGACTGTATTTATCCTTTTCGATCTTGTCCAGATTAACTGAGAAAATTAACCTCTACGGGTCTTATTTTAAGCCCTTTTCAGACCCTCTAAACATGAAAATATTGTTGAGCAATCTTGTGGCCTTTCACGCTCGTTAAACTGAAATTTGAAGTCACATTTGTTCGGCGGTAGTTTACCCCTTTTTCGGTCCGGACGGTCAACTGTACGAACAAAGGTATACTCTATGGAACTTCAATTCTATAGAAGAGTACTCTCAGGTATCATTTTAACCCTTTTTTGGGCCTAAGGGACTAAATTTACGAAAAAGGAACCCCCACGGAGTCCATAGTTAAGCTCTTTTCAGACTCCCTAAAATTGAAAAGATCGTCGAGTGACCTTATTCTTTCACACTCGTTAAAATGGTCCAGAAGAACATTCCTGATGGAATCCATAGTTAATCTTTTTTCAGACTCCTTAAAAATGAAAAAATGGCCGATTGATCTTGTCTTTATCACACTCGTTAAAATGGTTTTGAATAGACGTCTTGTCGGTGCTAGTTTACCCTTTTTTCGAACCGGCTAGACTATCTTCGAAAAAGGTACCCCAATGGAGTCTCCTTTTATGTTTTTTCAGACTCCCTAAATATGAAAATCCACCGATCTTACCTTCTCTCGGCTCATTAAACTTACATCAAAGGACGTTACCATTATTTGTTTTGTTAACCGCATTTGCATACCTTATACGCTAGCCTTGTCGCACTTTGTTTCTGCGTCTTAACACCCTTAGCCCCTGGAGGATTTTTCCCGAGTATCATTATTCTGAACATCAGTCTTGTCCTTGCGCCTTGAAATTGTATGTTTGTAAAACTCGATTCTCCATTGTAACGTAAAATTCCTTTATTCTTTTTCCAAAATCATTGAAAAAGACAAAAAAATCAAAAATACCCCAAAAAGAGGAAGGGAAAAGTATTTTCTTTATTGGCAGCATAATGAGTCACCCTTGGATAAATCACATCTGTCTTTTTGTTCGTCAAACTATGGGATGTAATACGACCTTAGGAAGTTGTTCTCGCTACATAGAGTTGTGTCCTCCTTCGTTTGGTTATTCTTCCAAACATATGGAGAGTTTGTGTTGCCTCCTGCTTCGTAAACTTATGATTAATGCCATGCTGCCTAAGTCTCATCATTTGTCGTGTTGTTGTCTAAGGGAAGTTTCTACGAAGCCTGAGTCGGCCCCTCTGCAATTTGTCTCTTGCCCTCATACCCGGCCATCCTAAATGTCCAATCAAGTCCTTGTTTGAAATCAATGAAGCCTTCAGTCTGATCATCAATATTATCTAGTCCATGACCGACGAGCCATCGAAGACCTCTGGGTAGTGAAGTCGTACACTCATATTACACTCCTACCCTGAGTTTTGAAGATTTTGAAGTTGTTTCTCGAGCTCTGAAGATCTCATCTCCAGCCATCAGGTCGTATCAGCTTCTAAAAGATGGATACTCTATATGTATATATTTTTTATTTCGATATGTAGCTCCACTGTGTATTGTTCACGGCTACACTTTATATAGTTATTTGACATGGATCTATAGTGTATTTGATTGGTAGCCATGATTCTATTCTATCCTGAGCATGGGTATGCCCGCCTCGGTGAGACATTTGTTATTTTGCAGACGGTGCCTCTCGATTCCTTGTCCCTGGGCTCACTTGTTCGGCACATCAATAAAGATTGGTAATGTATTTCGGCCATCAGATGCTCTTCTGACCTCACACATTAGGGGGCATCTATTATAACCCTAATTTGCACCATACATGCTTACCTGGCATCAGGCCATCTCAGATCCCTTCTTTTCCAAAAGCGCTATTGAACAACTCTTTAAAAAACATCTTTTATAAGGTCCCACATTCCCTACTCCATTACTGCACACGTGTACACGCTGGCTAACCTAAAACAACCTGTGCAGACCTACAAAAGCACGAAAAAAAGAAAGTTTTCAACGGAACACATAGCTTTGGGTAAGTTAATTGAATCTTTCGGCCATGCATGGTCGAGGGTTTGTCCAAATACCTAGCTTCTTCTAGCCTATAAAAGAAGGGTTAGGGGTCCTATTTGAAGAGGAGAATAATAGTAAAGAAACTCTGCCCAATTGTACATTCCCATTGTCCCAACCCTTTAGCCAACCTTGTGCAAAGAGAGATACAAAGAAAAGAAGTTGGAGGACATTTGAAGAGGAGCCCAGGATCAGGATTCGCAGAGCGGTGGCCGGTCTCGACATTGTAAGTTGATTCATTAAAGTTAATAATAAATAAATGCTTTTCCCGTCCCACTATATGATTTCTTCATAGTTTAGTAAATATATGTTTGAATCTCTAACCCATTAGTCTGTAGGTAAAATGCATGTGTAGTTTGTTGCTTGTTTTTTATGCAGGTCAAACTTGGGAGGATATATACTAGCAAGCGATCAAGTGTGAAGAAGGACCGACATCGAACATCCGAAACAAGGTATGTTGGTCTAACCATGTATTTTCTGAAAAGAAATGGGGATTAGGTCTGGGGACGAAGGTAGAAAGTAGGTTTCTTTTGGTCATAACTACATGCATAATATAACCCTATTTGCTAGTCTGTAGGGGGATTTCCCACCACAACACTCATACCTGAGTTGGATTCTCCCATAGGGGCTGATTCCAATTTCATCGCGATCTCCAGTGCCTCAGCCTGCAAAGCAATATTTTGTTGCATCAGAGGAACTCTGATATGTGGCAAGAGGGCAGCAATGAACCATTCCTTGTTCTGCTCATCTAGGATCTGAAAGCTCAAATGGCCTGTCAAGGTCTTAAATCTCTAATCAAACTCCCACATAGGTTCAATTGTTCTCTTCTTGATTTCTTTTAATTATGTAATGCACTGCGACTCTGATTTAGGTTTTTGAAATTCGGCAGTTAGCACAGTCTTAATGGCATTCAGTGGTTTAGGTGTAGCTCCTTGGACAAATTTCATGTACCAGATCAGTGCGCGATCTCTTAGGGTAATGCTGAAATGAGCTCGTTTGACAGTTTCGTCGGTGATATTCTTAATACTCCACACAGCTTCACATAGGAACCAGTGTTGATCAGGATCTTCAAATCCATCTCCTCTAAAGGTGGGTAACCTCATCTCATCTACCATAGATCTTCCTAGGTTTCCTGACTGAGTATGTTGTGGGCTGCTAGTGACAGTTCTCTGAGCATTCTGATGACTTAGGTTACTCTAGTTACTTAGCGTTGTTGAAGCAACAGGAGGAATAATAGTACTTACTTCAACAGTCGACGTAGTTCTTGAATTTTTTGGCTCTTCTTGGTGAGGTTCCTCTGTCCTAGAAGATTCAGAATGTTCTTCATATGTCGGATCTACCTCTTCTCCACTATAGAACCCTTTGTCTCCATAGTTATTCTTAAACAGGTTCACGAGATGAGCTTCTCTGAACACTCTCCCACTTTGCGTATGTCCAACCTCTGTGTCATTGTCGTAGTCTGAATTTTTGAACATTAGCTCTTTTGATCTGACCAATTACTATATCTTCAAGATGTTCTTCTCATGCAATAGCATCTTGATCTTCAACTTAAAAAAGTGTAAAAAGTTTCCTCTAGGTCCCTTGAAGAAATATCCCTCAGCTTGGCTATATGACTCTACTCTTTCAACAGCAAAATCGGTGATGTACCCTCCAATGGTTCTATCAAACCAGTGATCTACTACTCTTGACACAGCATTGTCAACTCTCTTGACCTTCTTGACCAGCGTCGACATACAAACCACAGGTGGTCTAAGTCTTATCTCAAATTGGGCATCTGCTAATCTGGCTAGCCACTCGTCTAGCTCCTAGTGAATTCCTCCAAAGAAAATCTTGTGTATATCAGTAAATATATACCTTCCCAACCAATCCTCTGTGCTAAGATTAGGGTTCTTGTTCTGGGCGTCAATGAAGTCATTTTCTTGATATTGTATCCACTTCTGAATATCTGTCTTCGATGGAAACCACCTTGACATTCCCTCAAGAAGATCTTGGTCCCGACAACGAAACCATGTGTTGGCACAGGGGCAGACCCAAGGTTCATCTCTAACAGCACACCAACAATCCCTAACTACTAGCCCTTTCGGCAACACCTGCAAAGCAGATGTAGTCTCACCCGAAGTAGCTATAGGGGGTTGCAGGACACAAGTGTCTACAACTAGAGGAAATGCAGAGTGGATTCACAGCAACAACACACAGTCACCTAGTTATTCTTTAACTTCCTTAAACCTACTGCGCAAGTTATATTTCATATCTCACACAATATCACAATAGAAGCATATCCAATGACAAGAGAACATAGCATCAAACACACATAACACAAGATATACGTGGTTCACCCTCTCCCTAGGGATACTTCCACATTACTATGCTTTATGATATATTAATATGGGAGCATACTGTTCTTATATGTGCTCTTGACTAGCAGATATTCTCTTCTTCTCTCTCTTTCTCTCCCCTCCCTACGCACCCAACTGTAGGGTTGATCTTCGCACCTAGATGAAGATCTTACAATACAGAAGGCTCTCACATGCATCACTTCTCTCTCACACAGTAGTATTCACTCAATCATACAATAACAATGAATCCTCAACCAACCTAGTACCAACCCATCCCAGGTCCTTTAGACCTTTATTTATACATTACAATAGCTCTCGGACACACTTAGGTTAAAACCTAAGTGTCAAAACCCTAGGTCAACTTGACCCACATTTTCAGGGATTCTCCAGCCTATCTTTCCTTCCTTCACATGTGGTGCTCCAAAGCATCTGTTGGCATATTCTTCTTCTTGTTGAGTTGTCCATGATCCCTCTTCCTTGTTGATCTGTCATGCTCGATCTCCTCGTCAAACGGCTTGCTTTCTCTTACTTCGCTCTGTCTTTTCTTCTCTTTTGGCCCACTTCGACCTGATCTCAGTCATTGTGCCTTTTGTGCAGTTCACATTTTTCCTTTTCTCCCTTAATATTCGCTTGCTTCCTTAACCAAGGGCCAACACTAAGCATATGATATCTTTGTTGTGAGTAATACAATGAAGATTTTGTTGTTTAAATTTTTCATAACTAAGATTTTCTTTTCAAGTACCATGTTCTTATTTATTAATGATATTTGGGAATGAGAATTATATGTGTGAGTGGACAGACTGAAAACTCATATATATTATTTTCTTCATTTATTTTATGCCATCTAATTTATCAAGTTGTATGTCATTTACTAATCCAATGAAATATTTATTTGTCTTTATACATTGAGCCTTATATCCTTTTGTATCTTTGAATCAGCTTTCAACCAACCCTAAAATCTTATTCAAAACCTTTACAAAATACCATTATAATAACTTGGTGATGCCCTAGCTTGCCCTCTCACAGTCAAGTGCAACTTTAGGGACTAACAGTACCAATTACTACTAAAGTGACCAAGTTACTAGAAGAATATGTTGATGTTATTCGTAATGAACTACTTGATGGTATTCCACCAAAGAGGGATATTCAACATCACATTGATCTAATCATGGGATCATCTTTACCTAATCAGGAAGCCTATAGGATGATTCCTACACAACATGCAGAGATCAACCGACAAGTGACAGAACTTATAAAGAAAAGTTTGGTAAGAGAAAGCATGAATCTATGTTGGGTATGTGTTATATTCTTTGCATGTGTGTGTGTGGGCGCGTCTGAATCTATTTTTAACGGATTTTGCTATTTTTAGCGGCTTACTAAAAATAATCTCGGTTTTAGGGATTAGGGTTTTGGTATCCACAGAATACCTAAAAACATTGTATATATTGTATAGTGAATGGTGAAATTCGATATAATGAATATAAGAAAGGTTTTCCCAGTTGAGGGTTTCCGATACAAATCTCTGTGTACTATGTGAATGAGCCATTGATTAAATTATGTTTTGCTTAAGAATATATATGCATTGCTTTACTTCACAGATTTAAAACTTACATGTGGTATCAGAGCTCGTTTTTGGCTTCAGAGGGATGCCTTTGTTGTTGAGGGTTTGGATCGGTTTTGTTAGATCAATTTTATCTTGGGTTTGTGATAAACCTGGGTTTAGTGGGAGCTTTTGCAGTGGTGATTTGAGTGCAGAAAGAAGAATGGCGAGTTCTTCTAGAATCAAGATAGAGAAGTTCAACGGTAAAAAAATTTAGCTATGGAAGTTGAAGATGGAGGACCTTCTTGTAGACAAATAACAATGGATCGTTGTGGATCCTAGTACACAGCCAACTAGTACGCATCCTACTGTCACACAGACGACTGGTACACAAGCTACTAGTACACCACCTACCGGTATGTCGAAGGAAGATTGGGAGAATTTGGATAGGAGAGCAAGGAGTACTATTCGACTCTACCTGGCAAATTCATTGTTGTTGAATGTCTCAGAAGAATCTACAGCCAAGGAATTATGGGATAAGTTGGGGAATTTGTATCAATCAAAGTCCCTGGTAAACAAGTTGTTTCTTCGAAAGAAGTTGTATCATCTTAGGATGGAAGATGGAGATTCTGTGACAGAACATCTAAATGCCTTTAATACTCTGGTAAGTCAACTTGGCTCTGTTAATATTACAATTGCAGAGGAAGATAAGTGTATTACTTAGTTATGTTCTTTTCCAGACTCTTGGGATAATCTGGTTGTAGCAATAGGTAGTACCACTCAATCTACATTGAAGTATGAGGATGCAGTTGCATCCTTGTTATCTGAAGAGATGAGGCGAAAAAGCATGGATGGTCACAGCACAGATGCTTTATTTGTAAGAGGGCATACCTAAGACAGGAACCCTGGTAAGCCTTCGGGGTGGAGATCTAAATCTATAGGTAGATCTAAGTCTCCAAGAAAATATTTGAGGAAATGTTGGAAGTGTGGTAAAATAGGGCATTATAAGAAAGATTGCAAGTCTAAGAAGGTTGAAAAACCAAAGGGATTTGATAGTACCTCTTTCACAGAGGCGAAAACCTCCACTGAAGGAGGTGATGTTTACCTAGCATCTACAAGTACACATGCAGACCGTGATGTATGGTTGATCGACTCAGGTGCATCATACCATATGACTCCTCACAGGGAGTGGTTCTCTAAATATGAAAAATATGATGGTGGTGATGTATT
>ML780322.1:710095-728348 GCA_009831015.1 Picea engelmannii | reverse complement strand
CATTCTCGCGACTCGGGACTTGTGAATTCAAGATATAAGGTGTCTGTCTTGCGAGATCACGAAACTTGAAAAATCCTAAGGACAAACATACTTGCGAAAAATGGGCCCTTTGTAAGTGACAAAGCATTATTATTCAGGCAACAAAAGTTCTTTCAGATTTTTATGATTTTGGAAGAAAAAGGGAAAGAGAACAACTTTTTATCTCAAGCATCAGAATATTCAAAATTGTGCGAGGCGAAAAAACAGGGGCGGCTCCAACAGTATCGATGCATGTTGCCATCTTCGATAATCCGCCACCCAGGATATCGGATAGCATCACAGCAAATTTAAGCAGAGTGGTTGATTGGTATGTGGAGAAAGAATTCTCATACATCAGGGTTTTCGACGCTTCCATCCCTCTGCATGATTTACCCTTACTTATACCCGACAGACTAGATTTTTGTGAGATCGCCAGGCAAACTATAATTGGCGGTATAAGTAAAGAACTGAAAGAGTATTCAAAAAAGGTATGGCCACATTTTCCTATTCATTTAAACACCTATTCATTATTAGACTTCGAGAATGAAAAGGTCGAGGCAGCAGCCCTTGAAGATATAAATTTGGTTCATATCGAATTCAAGAAACACGATCCACACAGGGTCGTGAGTAATCATTTGGCCAGTTGTGGCCTTAAAAGATTTGAGCACGAGAATTCGCCTCATGATGATATTTTCTGAGGCGTGAAATATTATGATGAAGTTTTAGCTCGAATACAAGCCCTATCGCCTGAAGAGAGGGCTGAGGTTGTCATATTCCAAGAGCATAGGCAGAGTTTCCTTCCTCCAGTATTACGGGGTGAATATCTGACGATAGCAGAGGAGAAGCAAACAGAAGCTGAAGGCTCTAAAGGTTCAGCGCCCAGCCAAGAAGGACAACAGGATAAAGAAGAGCAAGTTGGGGGCCCGAAACAGGAATTCGAGGCTTCCGTTCCTCCAAGCGAGTCAAATTCGGTCATTACTCCCGAAAAATCTTCTAAACAGGTCAGCAATCCCATCACCTCCATTACCCCCCTACAGTCTGCAAAGGAAATCCTGGACGCAGGTTGGATTTTGGGTGAAAAATTAACACCTATAGCAGTTGAAGAGCTACCTCTGAATGAATTCTTCTTCGATGAGGAGAGGAAAGTGGTTGTGAGACAAGAACTCTACCAAGAGGCAGGTATTGTCTCTAAGAAATATAAAATTTTAATTGATGGGAAAGATATGAAGAAAGTAGAATTCGCGACGCAAATAGCAGGAACATTGGGTGCTTTCGCCACAGCGAATCAATATTTAGTCGAGACGCTAAAGGATCAACTAAAACGAAAGAATCGTTTGATCAAGGCACTAGAGGCTAAACTATCTATAGCAGGGGTTGTTGCTAAAGATCAGGCAAGTGGTACTTTAGAGCAAGCAAGAATAAAAGATCAAAAAGAAATCGAGCAGCTTAAATTCGATCTCAAACAGACACAGTTGAAGGTTCAGACGAGTCAGACTCAGATAAGCCAACAGGGAGAATTAATAGACCAGCTTCGGGCCAAACTAGAATTCGTCGACATCCAGGTAATCGATATCAGGATATTTCAATCCCAAGCAATAGAGATCAGAAAAAGGTTATTGGTGGCGCAGCAGTGTTTGCTTGCAAAAGTGGAAACAATTCAAAGAAGCTTCCAACTCATCAATCACATGTTGGAAAACCTCTCTCTTAAAGAAAGGGATGCCGGAGCAGCTTGGGTGGCGTTCCAAGAGGCTATTATAGCCACAACGAGAAGGGAAGCAAGCAGTAGTTCTAGTTTTCCCATCGCAGAGCAGACCAGGGGTAATATCTTGTTGAAAGAATGGGAGCAAAATACATCCAAAGGAAAACAACAAGCTATGAAGTTGATGAAATCTTGAGAAGAAATTTCCAGTTTGTTAAGTGAAATTTGTTTGGGTTTCGATGGTGAAAGTGGCATGGAGATACTGGGTCGGATAAATACAGCTAAATATATGCTAAATATCAAGGAAAATGAAGAAAGAGAATTAGCCGAAATATCACAGATAACTCAAACAGACATAGTGCAAATAGACAAATGGCTAGTTAAACCGAGTATGTTGTTATGCTCTATCAATGCCAAAGATCAGCATGTAGAGGGAAAGTTGCCACTATTGATGAAAGACTGCTATATTTTTTAGGCAAATAATCAAGCATATCCATCTAAGTTGATATCACAGCTGGTGGAGAAGTGCATTATTTGCACGGAGCAGGCAAAGAGGCAGGTTTTGGGTACCAAATGAGAACAGAGATAACAAAACGAAATGTTTCAACTCCTTGATTATAACCGAAAACCTCTGGAACTATTGAGATTCCAACGCAAAAGAATTTTGTATAAATATACATTTTGAAGAAAGAAAAAGGGTTGGACCTTTTTGATCAATTGTAATAGAGACTCTCTCATTCAAGACTTAATGCAAAGCAATATAGAGATTCCTAATTCCGTCACTACTGTGTTATGAGTTTGTTCTTTCTGTTATTTCATTTTCATTATTATTTCACTTATATACATCTCATGAATGTTTCATTGCAATTTAGTAGCACTTCTACTGCAATGATTAATATTTAGCTATCTGTTGTTTACATTTTTTCCTCTGTATCAGCTACTAGCAGGTACAAGACCTATAAATCTTTAGGTTTTCATATTTTATGCTTCATTGGACCATTTCTTATCTTATTTTCTTCTTATGTTTACAGAGTGAGATTCTCTCTCGATAGGAGCCTTATTCTATAGACAACTTAATGTTTTTCCCATAATTCATACACCATTTATTTCAAATATAACATAGTTACGGAAAAAGGCCTTTGGTTTGCAATTTGCTTTTAATATTGATTTCTAAAGTTCTCTTTTATAAAATCAAATTGATACAGCATAAAAACTTTCGGATTTCTTTAAGTTTTTTGTTCCTCTATGACTGTCCCTATTGTAAGACAACCCAATATTGAACCCGGTTTGACAGATCAAACCCATATTGCTTTAAATCTCTTTGATACCATACTTAAAACGGCTAACACCCGGGTAGATCTTGAACGTTCATGGGCTGCAATTGAAAGGGATATAAACATCCAGGAACAGTTGGAAGACAGGCATCTACAACCTAGAAATCAACCCTAGCTTCCTTTCCCGAAGGTTTACCCTCCCCATTTTCACATCTTACTAACTTTCGGATGCCTAGACACTATACTTTTTAAATCCTTAAGTACAGACTCTGGAACAACATATTTTTAGCACCATTGTCGGGGACGAAGTTACGAAACCTTTTCCCTGGGAAGAACGACATATTTTCAAGTTTCACCCTTTGATAGTGAACAAAGAGTGAGCACTTTCTAAAAGGATTTTCTTATCTTTCACTTGGAGACTCTACATATAAGTAAGTTGGCATCTGGTTGAAGGAATACAAGACAAAACCTATAAAACAAGCAGACCACGCCTGTTTCAGATACCGAAAAAATACTAAAAGCCAGAGGTTCTCTTAAGACGACTATTGTAGTCTATCATCTTAAACACTCGCAGCCCAAGACCAAAAGTGTTTGTGAACCTTCAACTTCGCATAGTACACCTCCCAAAACCACTAATTCATTTTTATTCAACTCTGCTGTTAAAAGTGAAATCCTTCCGAAAACCTCTGTCGGATACAAAGGTAAAAACCCGGCAGTAAATTTATCAGCAGTTGATATCCCACTGACTCTCCTTTCAGAATTCCCGACCTCACCAATTCTCGAAGAGTATACTATATACTCAAATCCCACACCCACGGGATCCCCTGATTACGTCTCCTGCAAATCCGAAGAGTCGAGTCCTCTCGTCTTCGTTCACTCGTCCTCCCTTCTCTCATCTCCCGAAGAAGCTAAGAATCCATTTTTAGTATTCCAGAACCCACTATATAACACACTCCATCCCCGTCAGGTAATACCAATGGCGGCCACTGGAGGAGGATAAAGGGGCCAAGTGCCTCCCCCGCCCCCCAAAGTTTTCACTAAAGTAGTTGTGAGATATGCACCTTTAGTTCTACCCGTTCCTCTGCATAACCTTCCTGAAAATTATATAAAAAATTTACCTTAATTTACAGGGGAAGGGGACTTAACTGCGGTCGAACATATAA
Organism: Picea engelmannii; assembly: GCA_009831015.1. Lineage (NCBI taxonomy): Eukaryota > Viridiplantae > Streptophyta > Pinopsida > Pinales > Pinaceae > Picea > Picea engelmannii. The sequence continues at coordinate 724,194 of ML780322.1, read as the reverse complement.
ATTTCTTCGGTCAGTTTGTTGATATTCTAGGTCTGGAACATGAAGATGTTTATTCGAGATTATTTTTTCAAACTTTTGAAGGACAGGTACGAACCTGGTTTCAAATCTTACCCGCAGGGTCTATACTATCTTACGATGCCTTAGAAGATGCCCTTCTTAGACAATGGGGTGAGAGAAAAAACCACTTATATTATCTAACCGAGTTCGGATCTTTAAAGAAAATAAATTCAGAAACATTGATGGAATTTATCCAAAGATTTAATAAACTGTATAATAAGATCCCAGCCAAAGTCAAACCCTCCCAACCTACAGCCAAAGTAACCTTCACAGGATCTTTCGAACCTAACTTCGCTCTTCTCTTAAGAGAAAGGCGGGGGGCTACCTTAATCCGAATGCAAGATGATGTTGTAGAAATTGAATATAACATGATGGCCTCTGGTAAGTTGAAATCTAGGATAGAAACGGGGAACAGAGAAACCAGACATTTTAGGGAACAAGCGGGACCCTAAGGATCTAATAGATCTACAGATGACAAAATGGATGATATGGCTAGGGTAATTAAAGAATTGTCGAATAAGATTTCTAGAATAAAGCTAAACCAATCCAAGAGCGATCCTTTCGTTAAAAGAGAATTCAGAAGAAACCCCAACCCTCAAATCCAACAAAAGCAGGTTAAAAATGAAGATCAGAAAATCCAAGCTCCTTTAAAAAATGAAAATTTTATAGGAGGAAATGACCTGGAAGATTTCGAGGGACTTGAGGAAGATGTGACAAATTTGGGCAACGACTACACTCAGCCCCATGTAACTAAAGAAGATTATGAGATGTAGTTGAACACACCCCAACCGTCAAATGAAGAAGATGATATAAACAACAATGACTTCGTTGTATGTCAAGAAATGTTTGATTCCATGACATCTAGGGTCCAAGTGAGGTATAACTTGAGGTCTAAAAATAAACCTACATCGATTCCTCAACTGAAGAAAATTCTCCCTAGAGGTGAAATATATGTGCCTGCCCCGAAAGAGACTGAAACGTCTAACAACAAAACAAAGGAGGCAGACTAGTTGAACCTCAAAACAAAGGAAGTTGAGACCCAAACTAAGGAAATCAAGATAGTTGAAACACCCTCACTGGTAAGTAAGCTCATGAGTAATAAATCAACTCAGACAAATAAGTTAGAGAAGAAGGACCTTGAGATTTTAACCAGAGAAACGGACAAAGGTGGCAGTGGTTTTAGTGTCGAAAATGAAATAAATAGGATCAAAATACCAATTCCGCTAGTTGAATTAGCAAAAAAACATGCATATCGAAAACATATAACCAAGGTGATAGGTTGTTCGGACCAAGAAAGTCAATCAGACGAAATAAATTTGGAAGATGACAAGCCAAATATCACTTTCGGTCCACATTTCGAGGGCGCCAGAGACATCGTTGCTCCTTTCTATATCACCCTAAATGTGCATGATTGACTGTTGTATAACTGCATGCTAGATTATGGAGCTTCACATAATGTGATGCCCAAATCTATTATGGATAGACTAGGCCTCGAGATCACACGACCTTATGGAGATCTCTACTCTTTTGATTCAATAAGAGTCAAGTGCTTAGGTATGATAAAAGATCTAGTAGTCACCCTTGCACAGGTCCCAGTCAAAAGTGTTTTGATGGATGTAGTTATTGTTGATATCCCTCCAAAAGATGGATTACTGTTATTAAGGTCGTGGGGAGCCAAACTTGGGGGATCCCTTCAATTGGACGTGACTTATGCCACAATTCTTGTATTTGGTGGGCAACTTACTAGGTTATACAGGGAAACGAGGTTAGCCTATATCGTGAGCGATCCTCAGAATCCTAACAATTTTCCTGTTTACATTGTTGATCAAGATCTAGGAAATTGTATTTTGTCTTTTGATGATGGTATAGATAGTTGCATAGAAGAAAATTACATAGACAAGAAAGATTCTGAAAATATGCGTAGTACAAGGATCTAGATGTTTTTTGACGGTGCTCTATCATGTGAAGGAGCCGGTGCAAGAGTACTATTTGTGGCACCTAAAAATAGGTTTGTCGTCCCTTTTTCTTACAGGCTTCAATGGGATATAGACTACACTAACAATGTATGTGAGTATGAAGCTTTAGTTTTAGGATTGGAAGATGCCAAGAAACTGAACATAAAGAACCTGGAAGTATATGGAGACGTTGAGTTGATAGTCAAACAGATAAATCGACAATACCAGGCCAAACACCTGAGATTGAGAGCGTATAGAAATTGTGCCTGAGATCTAATGGAAAATTTATTCTCATCTGTAAATATCCACTTCATACCACACGTCGAAAATTTACAGGTTGATTCGTTAGCCAAGGCAGCCTCAACTTTCGCTCCCCCCACGGCTTTTAAATTAAAATATCATATAGAGGTAAGACACAGACCATCCATCCCGAACAACATACAACACTGGCAGGTTTTCGAGGATGACGAACAGATCCGAAAGTTCCTCAAAGCAGTGGGTGACTTTTCTGAAACACACATCGATCAAGAGAATCAAAATGATCACATGTGGATCATGCAAGAAGGAGAAGACCCTCAAGAGTTCCAAGAAAAAATTGCCAACCATCGCATGTTAGTTTTAAAAAATAATCAGATTCCAAAGGGACTAATCCCCCTGGAGAGAATTTTCGATCAAAATGACATGCCTTTAAAATCTACTCTTCAACCCCAACCAGAAGAGGTTGAAGATTGCAATATAGGCACAAAAGAAGAACCTAGGATGGTGAAAATATCAAAGTATCTTCCTCCTGAGGTGAAAAATAAGTATAAATATTTGCTTGCATGATATAAAGATGTTTTTTCTTGGTCTTACGAAGAGCTTAGGACTTACGACACTATCGTGATCGAACACAAGATACCTCTGAAGCCTGGTATCAAACCCTTTAGGCAAAAGCTTAGACAAATCAACCTTATTTTATTACCCGTAGTCGAAAGAGAAGTCAAGAAGCTTTTAGATGCGAAAATAATAGTACCACTGAGATACTCCGATTGGGTGGCGAACCTGGCTCTGGTTAGAAAAAAGAGTGGAGAGATGAGACTGTGTGTTGATTTCAGAAATTTAAATAAATCTTCCCTAAAAGATAACTATCCTTTACCTAAAATGGATCACGTCTTAGAAAAGGTAGTCGGAGAAAATAGGATGTCTATGATCAACGGTTTCTCTGGGTATAATCAAATTGCAGTAAACAAACAAGATAAAGAAAAAACATCTTTCACTACACCCTAGGGTACATTCATGTATGATAAAATGCCTTTTGGTCTAATGAATGCAGGTGCCACTTTCCAGTGTTCTATGGATATCGCCTTCGTCGGTGAAAGAGACAAGTTTGTAGTTATCTACCTCGATGATCTAACCATTTTTTCTAAGTTTGACGAAGACCATTTAATACATCTCAAACAGACTTTCAAAAAATGCCACAGGTTCAGTCTGTCTTTAAACCCTAAAAAGTCTCACTTCGCCATGCGGGAAGGTAAACTCCTGGGCCATATTGTGTCCCGAGATGGAATTAAAATTGATCCTAGCATAGTTCAAGCTATAGACACAATAAATATTCCTAGAAATGTAAAGGAAATCCAATCATTCTTAGGAAAGCTAAAAATTTTGAGAAGGTTTATTCCAAACTTCGCTGAAATTGTGAAATTAATCACAGGTATGTTAAATAAAAATAGTGAGGTAAAATGGACAGCAGAGGCCAAAGAATCGTTTGCACATATCAAGAGGGTTATAAGTGAGGCACCTATACTGGCAAGCCCCGACTATCTAAAGGATTTTCTCATTTTCTCATTCGCTTCTGAGCACACTATTTCCACAGTGCTCCTCCAGAAAAATGAGGAGGGTTTCGAACAACCGATAGCCTTTTTCAGCAAAAGTCTCAGAGACACAAAACTAAAATACGATATAATGGAAAAACAAGCATATGTTATTGTAAAGGCATTAAAGGATTTTAGGACTTATGTATTTCATTCCAAGATAATCATGTATGTACCTACTAGCTTTGTAAAAGACATTCTAGTGCATCCTGACAGTGATGGTAGAAGGGGACGGTGGCTCGCAAAAATTCAAGAATTTGATCTAGAAATAAAGCCGACGAAGCTAATAAAGGGTCAAGGTTTGGCTAAACTCCTAGCTGAATCCAATTACAGAGCCCTCGGCATAAATAGCATACAGGGATGTGGAGAAGAGGAAGATATTAACAAGTTCTATGAGCAAACAAGTGAAGTCAGGATCGAAGAGAAGTTTACATCCTCTGATTGGTACAAAAACATAGTATCCTACCTACTGACTTTGAACTTCCCAAGTGATTTATCTCCATCCAAAGCCAGAACGCTAAAACTACATGCGGTCAAATACTGTATATTTGAGGGTAAATTGTGTTGAAGGACCCACTTGGCTTCATGTTGGTCTGTTTGGTTGAATCTGAAACAGAGAAGATCATAAGTGAATTCCACGAAGGAGTGTGTGGGGGACATCACACTTGGAGAGCGACAACTTATAAAATACTGAGGGCAGGGTATTATTGGCCCAAACTTTTCTCGGATGTAAATTCCAAAGTCAGGGCTTGCGACCCTTTCCAACTATTCGTAGGCAAGCATAAACTCCTAGCACTACCTTTAGTTCCAGTCAAAATAAAGGCTCCTTTTCAGCAGTGGGGACTGGATTTTATAGGCGAAATTAATCCCCATTTCAGCACTCAACACAAATGGATCCTAACCACCACAGATTACTTTACTAAATGGGTAGAGGCTATTCCTACCAGGAGGGCTACAGATTTGGTGGTAATAGATTTCCTAGAAGAAAATATTTTATCTAGATTCGGCTGCCCCCGAAAGATAGTAACAGATAATTCTCAGGCTTTTAAATCTATGGCTATGATCAGTTTTTGCCAAAAGTACAATATTGTACTCAGCCATTCTATGACATATTATCCCCAAGGGAATGGACTGGACAAATATTCGAACAAGAGTCTGATCAACATAATTAAGAAAGTGTTGAACGAGAACAAGATATCCTGGCATATACATCTAAAATATGCACTATGGGAAAATTAGATTGGCACAAAAAAATCCATCATTATTTCTCCTTTCCAGATGGTATACGGGACTGGCGTGGTATTACCTATAAACTTAGCACTTCCCATGATGAAACTATGGCAAGATGAAAAAGAAGAACCAAACCATGTCACAAGGAGAATAAATCAGCTGATCGAATTACAGCAGAACAGGGTCGAGGTGGATGAAAGATTGCAAAAATATCAAGACGACATGAAAACATTATTTGACTGTAAGACAAAAGACAGAGAGTTTCTTCCAGGAGATTTGGTCTTAAGATGGGATGCTAGGAAGGAATATTCGGCAAAACATGGTAAATTCGATCATATTTGGTATTTAGAGTCGCAACTTCCGAAGGAAAAAATTCATTTTTATTAGAAAATCTGGATGGTAAAATCTTCAACGCCCCTGTCAACGGGCGTTATCTAAAACACTACATGACATAATTAGTTCTCCGAGGTTTTCCATTGTATATACTGGGTTGTATCTGCTTTCTATTTCATGATTCCCTTAAGGTAAGTTTTCAATTTTTATTTTTTAGGTCAATATAAGTAGAGATACACGATTTTCAAATACTTTTAAAATTTTTTATTTTTTTATATTTTTAAAAAGGACACTCTTTGTGTTTACAGGATTTTGATTTGCAAACTAAACGGACGAATGGAGAAAACTGAAGGTCATGTATCGAATATTTACATTCGCTGAAAACAGGTGACAGAAAAGGTTTTTGGTTATTTTAAAAATGGTAAGGTAAAGGCACGAACTCCTGAAAATTTTGTTCCTTAAGAAAGTAGAGATCTCCAAAAAACATCATAAAGGTCCCATAAATCTAATGATCTCACTTAATTGACTATTAAAAAGTACAGTTACTCGCTCTAGGTCCTAATAATTTTAAACACGGATAGGTGGTAGTTAAAACAAACAGAAAGTGAAGCATCTTTGGGGAAGGGTTTTCAAAAAAGCGGTTTTAATTTTCGACCCCTGCCCCTCAACATACAAACATATGTCCATCACCTTTCTTTCGGTCCTCAGATTTGTCTTCTTAAAAATTCCAAATGTCTTTTTGGATTTATATACGTAGGGAGAAGAGATTATGTTTAAAATTTGAAAGTTGTAAGCGTGTTTTGGAAAGAGGGCTGGTCTTCACAGCTCCTCGGTCTCTTACTAAACAAGTTATGCATAGGTAGATCTGACTTTTCTAGGTTTTTCAACAATTTTGAAGGGTTAAGGCTTACTCAAAGGAAAACCCCCAGAAAAATGTTTCCCCTTTTTCTCCCTGCGGACCCGAGGTAGTGTGAAAGTCAAAGGAAGGTTGGTACCGAGTTATCAAAGTAAGTTGACAGACCTACATTGCAAAATATTACGCATATATCACCCCTCATACAATCTGATTTCCCCCGCTTCGTATTCTAAAAGAAAATTATAAGACAGATGGTGAAAGGAAATTCATATCTAATTGTACATCTAGTCTGAAGAGACGATGAAAGGAAATTAGAAATGATTGCCCTCATCTCAGCATTTAAATGCATAAATACATTTCAAAGCAGTGAAAGGAAATTCAACAAAAAAGGGGCAGATAACTTCACCAGGGTACTGAACAGGCCCGCTGGCAGTGAATCAATATCTAAGATATATGTAATGTTGTTATACATGAATATCACTCGACTCTGGTAATCAACTTTCTCGAGACCGGATCCACATCCTAAGTCCAGACGGGACTCCCTGATTAAAAAATGCCATAAATTTCGTTGTATGTAAGACAAAAATCTGCAAAGATCTGTTAGATTTCCTAGAACTGTCTTGATTTGTCCTAATGCAGACCTAAAATCAGTAAAGAGAAATAGAAAGTTGTGAAAGGGACTGTAGCTGAGTGAGAAATATATTTGAGTATTGAAAAGCCTTACAGCAGTAAAAGACAAAAATATTTTCTTCCCTTAGTTTATCTTTTCCCTAAAGCAAGTTTCACAGAAGTGAAACCAGTGATTCCATTTACCCAATACAAGCACGTGGTCTATTGTTCTTCCCGCCTCACAAGGAAACGGGATCCCTAGTTGGAGCCTATGTTGGAGCCGCCTTTTTCATTTGGTTCAAATCTATTTTAAAGGTCAAATGTCGGTTCTTAAGTTCTTTTTCGCTTGATGACATTCACCTACTGAAAATCTCAGTAGTCTCGACATACGAAATAGCGGGAGATGTGATGTTTCATAAGTTACCACTTTTATCATTAAACGAAGGTTTTTGCTCTTCGTACCTCGGAATATCGCTCTTCGGGAGTTACAAGTCACAAGATTTACAACCCCTGATGTGTGAGGTCATGAAAAGTTTCAAAAGCTTACCTCAAGTGAAAGCTAAGAGTGGGACCATGTAAACCCCAGTCAAATGTTGTCGGGATTTTGCGTCTCAACATTTACTCTCTCCTAAAACATTACCATCATAACCCTGAAAGACGAAGCCGCAAGATCCTCACATATGTAACTCAGGTTAACGTCCAGAGTGTTTAGTCTGACCATGGTTAAAGCCTCTCGAGATTTCGCGACTCGGCATACGTTCCGCCCGGAAACTATACCCTCGAAGCCCTGAGCCGCGAAGTCGTGATATAAATTAAAACATGATTAATAAAACACTTAATGTGATTACATTCTCACTTAACTAAATCTAATCATCGCAATCTTGGGTTTTAGAGGCTCAAAAGGTCAGAATTAAAAGTCCTGATACGGTGAACGCTGAAATGTTGATTTAAATCTTGATTAAGGAAGCCAAGCCATCCTAATCAATGTTTAATAAAAAGGATAATAATGCACAGTTTACGAGGTAATTTCAAATGTTCCTTGCACCGGCTTGTGCCACGAATCATCGAATTTTATAGCATTAATTGGAAATAAGGCGAAACGGCAAAGTAAGGATATGGTTTTTATTGCCAAAATCTCTATCTAATTATGATTGGACCGTTTTGTTCGTAAGGAAATCGATATGTTAAATGGTCGAAGATATAGATCTTTTGCTTCCTATTTTATTCATAAAGTTCATTTATATCCTGCATAGAGAAGTTTTTCTCAGTAAGCTAACTTCTATATGTATATGCATTTTTATTGCAGAAGAGAAAAGTTACAATCCCCTATCATGGCCCCGCGAAAAGTATCCAAGGCAAGCACAGAGGTTTTAGGACAAGGTTCTGATAATATTTCGGATACTTCACCTTGAAGCATTGATTTCATATGAACCTGGTCATACATATCAGAGGTGTTGCAATCATAGTTGGTGAACTACTCAGATGATTCCAATGACAATGAGACAGATGACATAACTACCAAATACAAGATTGTCGTCCAGGCAGAGATGCACAAAGTAGCGGCCCAGCCACGTCTTCTACCTTACTATGACATGATCCGATGGGTGCTAGATCATATACACATCCCTACCAGAACCATCATCAGCAAGAAAGGGGTCACTGTTGGGACCTTCAGACCAGAAAGCTTACAGGTTATGTACAAATTACCACCCACGTCAGACTTCTCGTACAATGCAGAGTTTCTATATGGTTTTAAAAAGTAGGAATGCAAGCAATACGCGAAAAGTTTATCTGATTTGATTAAGGATTGGGTTTCACACCCAATGAAGTTCAGGGTAGACAACAATGGAATTTATTCCATATCTTCTTTGGAACCACAGTTCAAATACGTAGCGATGATGACCTGTAGATTGTATGGGAGGGAAGACACCATGCATTTTTTCCTCCAATGGGTGCCCTTGATATGCTCAGTAGCAGAAGGCTCTTCTTTCGACTGGGCTAAAATGTTATCAGATAGCCTAACCAGTCGGATTACAGAATATCGAACAAAGAAAGAGAGCGGGAAAGCTGCTTCATTTTTTATGTCCTCATATCTCATGGACGTAGTATGTTCCATGACGCCTTTTCCCTTGATGAATTGGAGTTGGGCTCCATCGGATGTTGAACCAGTCCATGTATACCATTCTAAGTTTTGGGAGGACAAGGCTTCGGATTTCGTATATGAAATCTTCAACTGGGTGATGGTACCGATGCATGTTTCCATCTTCGATAATACGCCACCCAGGATATCGGATAGCATTACGGCAAATTTAAGCAGAGTGGGCGATTGGTATGTGGAGAAAGAATTCTCATACATCAGGGTTTTCGGCACTTCCGTCCCTCCGCATGCTTTAAGAAGTAGTTCTAGTTTTCCCATCACAGAGTAGACCATGGGTAATATCTTGTTGAAAGAATGGGAGCGAAATATATCCAAAGGCAAACAACAAGCTACGAAGCTGAGGAAATCTTGCGAAGAAATTTTCGGTTTGTTAAGTGAAATTTGTTTGGGTTCCGATGGTGAAAGTGACATGGAGATATTGGGTTAGATCAATACAGCTAAATATATGCTAAATATCAAGGAAAATGAAGAAAGAGAATTAGCCGAAATATCACAAATAACTCAAACATACATAGTGCAAATAGACAAATGGCTAATTAAACTGAGTATGTTGTTATGCTCTATCAATGCCAAAGATCAGCATGTGGAGGGAAATTTGTCACTATTGATGAAAGACTGCTATATTTTTTAGGCAAATAATCAAGCAGAGCCATCTAATTTGATATCACAGCTGGTGGAGAAGTGAATTATTTGCACGAAGCAGGCGAAGAGGCAGGTTTCGGGTACCAAATGAGAATAGAGATAATGAAACGAAACGTTTCGACTCCTTGATTGTAACCAAAAACCTCTGGAACTATTGAGATTCCAACGCAAAATAATTTTGTATAAATATACATTTTGAAGAAAGAAAAAGGGCTGGACCTTTTTTATCAATTGTAATAGAGACTCTCTCTTTTGAGACTTAATACAAAGCAATCCAGAGATTCCTAATTCCGTCACTACTGTGTTATGAGTTTGTTCTTTCTGTTATTTCATTTTCATTCTTATTTCACTTATATACATCTCATGAATGTTGCATTACAATTTAGTAACACTTCTACTGCAGTGATTAATATTTAACTATATGTTGTTTATAGTTTTTCCTCTGTATCGGCTACTAGTAGGTACAAGACCTGTAAATATTTAGGTTGTCATATTTTATGCTTCATCAGACCATTTCTTATCTTATTTTCTTCTTTTGTTTACAGAGTGAGATTCTCTCTCAATAGGAGCCTTATTCTATAGACAGCTTAATGTTTTTCCCATAATTCATACACCATTTATTTCAAATATAACACAGTTACGGAAAAAGGCCTTTGGTTTGCAATTTGCTTTTAATATTGATTTCTAAAGTTCTCTTTTATAAAATCAGATTGATACAGCATAAAAACTTTCGGATTTCTTTAAGTTTTATGTTCCTCTATGACTGTCCATGTTGTAAGACAACCCAATATTGAACCCAGTTTGACAGATCAAACCCATATCGCTTTAAATCTCTTTGATACCTTACTTAAAATGGCTAACACCTGGGTAGAAATTGAACGTTCATGGGCTGCAATTGAAAGGGATATAAACATCCAGGAACAGTTGGAAGCCAAGTAGCCACAACCTAGAAATCAGCCCTAGATTCATTTCCCGAAGGTTTACCCTCCCCATTTTCACATCTTACTAACTTTCGGATGCCTAGACATTGTACTTTTTAAAGCCTTAAGTACAGACTCTGGAACAACATACCACATCATGGATTGGATTTGGATGATAAATAAAATAGAAGGATCTGTCTCTATCTTGGTAAATAGGTTATTGTCTCGTGGAGGTAGACTGATTTTACTTAAGTTGGTACTAGAAAGTATCCCAATCTATTGGGAATTAGTAGTTGCAATTCCAAAAGTCATCCTCAACAATATTCGCAAAATCAGCAGTAGATATTTATGGGGAGGGTAGCATGGCATGAAAGAAACTCACTTGGAAAAATGGTCCTCCATCACAGCCCCAAAGGAACAGGGAGGATAGGGACTCAAAGATATTCATGCTTTTACGCAAGCTCTAGCCAAAAAATGTCTCTAGAGAATGATTGTAGGGAACTCCCTATGGTGCAAAGTGCTTCATTCTAAATATTTCCTAGAAAAGTTGGTTGTGTACTAGATAAGAGAGACGCAAAAATCCAAAAGAGGATCAATAGTTTGGAAATATTGTGTACAAGCTTTCCCTTTGGTCGGAATTTGGGTGGCATGGAAGATCGGGAATGGTAAATTGGTTCGCTTGGGAGAGGACCCGTGGAAAAGAGAGGGAAATTCCTTTAAACTATCGAAAGCTCTAATCTAGTCCCTCAGAGATAAAAATATGTTATGGCTACATGATGCCAAGTTGACCTTAAGGTATAGAGGAAAAGAAACCTAGATATACATGGAGACTTCAGGTCTAAGTGGGTAGGAGGTATCCGATTGGTCATCTTATGTAAGCATGTTAGTTTCTAATTTCATTTCCATTGATGAAGACACACCAAACTCCTTGGTCTAGTTGAAGAACCAACTCTCTAGTGCTTTCATAGAAAATTTGGGTTGTAAGGCCCTACAAGAAGTCTCTCATTCTTGTGATGCCAAATGGTGGTGGAAGCTAATCTGGAAGATTATCTCTTCACTCAAATGAAAATTAAGCTTCTGGTTGGCCCTTAACAACAAATTACTTAACTGGGATAATGGAATCAAAGGGGGTTGGTGTGGCCCAAATCGTTGTCCTTTATGTTTATCTCATGATAATCGATCTCTCATTTATTTATTTCCTTCCCTTATGCAGTCTAGGCTTGGACGAGAATCTCAAGCAAATTTCCCTCGAGGGTAGGTTGGAATAAGCCACAATCGAAGGATTCTTCAAGGAATGGTTGGAGGACAATGCAAATTTCTTATTATAGAGTCTCCCCAACATTATGGTTTCCAACCTATGGTGGTCCAAGAACAATAGTATCTTCAAAGATAAGCTCATACCTCTTGAATTTGTTGTGGAAAACATAATGAGAATAGAAGAAGACTTTAAATTTGACTTAAAAGCAAAGAATCCTATAATCTCAGTTATGTCATCTCTTGATTATGAAATCCCTTAGGGTTTCTTTGATGGGGCTTGTCAAGGTCAACCACATGTATGTGGTGTTGGATTCATCCTCCACTTAAAGAAAAACCACTATATCCATATTCGTTATGCACCAGGTTTGGGCACAAATAACTAAGCATAATTTATTGCCCTTTGGACCCTTTTAGAAGCAGCGATTAAAAAGGATGTAAAAAAATTGCAAGTGTTAGGGGACTCCAAGCTGGCCATTGAATGGGCCACATAAAAAATCAAGGTCCAAGATATCATGCTTGAGTCCCTTCTTAGATACATTAAGCTCTCCTTTAGATCATTTGAATGGCTTTCCTTTAGCCATATTCTACAAGAACTCAATGAGAAAGCGAACTCCCTATCAAAAGAAGTGCTTCTTCTCCCCGTAGGAGCTTTTGGCTTCTACAAATTCATGGAAGGAGAATAGATTGAAGCTATGGAGTTCATACTGTAGGGTAGCAGGCAGTGGATGATACAGTTTTTTTGTAGAGCGTAAATAGGAAAAGAATTGTATTTGGTAAGAGTAAGTAGTGACAGATATTGTTTATATACATGTTGATATGCACTGTAACATGTATATTCTTTTTGGGATATATTTTTATTAATTAAAAATAATATTGACCTTTAATAAATTAATTTCAAACTCGAATAATTAAAATTATTCAATTAATCAGTATTTTAATAATAATATTTTTTTATTAATTAAATCATGTATTTTTTATTAATTAATAAAATATTTTTAATCTATTATAAAATAAATCAGACATGTCAAATCATCTTGAAGAACATCAATAATTAAGAAACATTGCAAATGGCTATAATATTGTTGATATATGTCAAGTGAACAAGACTGCAATCTATAAAAAGTATTCTAGCATATCATAAGAAATAATATTACCTCCACTTTTGATTTCCTTTCTTCATCCATTTCTATTTGTTTATTTTCTTCTACAATTACATTATTTGGCATTTTCTCTTCTTCTTCCTAGTTTTTAGACTCAACTTCCTTTTTTACCTTATCCCTAAATAAATTAAAGGCGCTTAGTATGTACAATAGATATGGGTTTCTTTTAAGGTCCCTATTGGTGTTGTTGTTTTCACACATTCTATAAGTAATAGCAATGGTTCCAATCACCACATTCAATAGTAGAAATAACATAATGGGAGTGAACCAGCTAAGCATAGAAACCCACAGCTAAGGCACATCTTCTATAACTACCCCCAACATGATTTGTACTATGCAATATACAAATTGCAAGAAAAAGAAAACATTTATTGGCTTGGCTTCCAAATCCAATAGTTCCCCTCCTAGTCAACCAAAAATAAAACAAAAAATCAGTATAGATCTCTCTAATCTGTACATTCGATCTGTCCATTCATTAATTATAATAACAATTGTGAGAAATTATATCTTCAAAAAATATCAATAATTATATTGATATCATCCCACATAAGAATGATGGAGACAATCAATAAGGATACAAGAAGGATAGGGGTAAGAAATAAGAGGGTAGAAGAAGGAAGGTGTTGGTGGTGGGGAGAATAAGGATGGTGGAGAAAATAAAAAGGAAGGATGGGATGATGATAATAAGAGCAGTGATGAATCCAAAGGTGATTTTCAAGACAAGAAGGTTGAAGGAAAGAAAAATGAAGTCCATATTCCTGGGTATGTCATTGAGTTTGTCTTATCAAGCCCACCAAAATCAAATAAGTTGATAGGAAAGAATTATTTAGAATTAATATAGGCTAGGTGGTATATGACAACACTAGGTACTTAGTATCAGCTTGAATGGTGGTTTTTCCTCTTTAGTATAGTGTATTAGCTTAAACTTTGAGGAGAAGATATGGATTACAAGGAGGATGTATACTTTTCTAAATAAATAAACACATGTTTGCAACATATTGTTGTATATCATTCCCTCCATAGTTACCTTATGATTCTTAACACCATTTTTTATCATTCCCTTCACGTTAAC
>ML780322.1:674111-695671 GCA_009831015.1 Picea engelmannii | reverse complement strand
TCATATTTTCTTGGCTTACAAGTAAAACAAAGCTCTGCAGGAATTTTTATTTCTCAAGAAAAATATTTGAGAGAAATGTTGAAGAAATTTCAGATGGAAGATTCTTCTACAGTTAGCACACCTATGGTGGTTGGTTGCAAGCTAATTATAGATGATATCTCACCTGATGTTGATCAAAGGACATATCGCTCCATGATAGGCAGTCTTCTGTACATCACAGCATCTCGTCCTGATATAATGCAAGCTGTTGGAATGGTAGGTTGTTTTCAGTCTGCTCCTAAACAAATTCATTTGGTAGTTGTCAAAAGGATATTTAAATACTTGAAGGGAACAATGACTTATGGTCTGTGGTATCCTAGAAATCAGAATTTCCAGTTAACTGCTTATTCAGATGCAGACTGGGCAAACTGTGTTGATGAGAGAAAAAACACCAGTGGAGGAGCATTCTTTCTGGGTGACTCATTAGTTGCATGGATTAGTAAAAAGCAAGGATCTATTTCATTATCCACTACAGAGGTAGAATACATTGTTGTTGTTATTTGTTGCACACAAATTTTATGGATGATACAAACTCTTGTAGATCTGAAGGTAACTTACACTGATCCTATTCCAATTCATTATGATAACACCAGTGCCATTAGTGTCTCCAAGAATCATGTTCTTCATTCCAATACTAAGCATATTCCAATAAAGTACCATTTTCTCATAGAACAAGTTACAAACAGAATTGTTCAACTGAATTATATACCTTCTACAGAACAGATGGTTGATATCTTTACTAAAGCATTAGCAGTGACCCCTTTTGGATATCTTCGTCAAAAATTAGGGGTTATAATTTCTTGTGTCTAATCTGTTCACCTGGTCAGGGGGAGTACTTATTGAATATCTGGTGTATTTCCAAGATGCTTATAGTTGACAGGGGGAGTATGTTTTGCCACAAGATCAGGGGAAGAATGTTTCATCTTTGACATTGATGACAAAGGGGGAGAAAAGAGTTTGGGAGGAGAGTCGATTCCGAATGCATGTGGGTGCTTGTGAGAGTTCGGGAGGACAGTCAAGTCCGAATGCATGTGGGTGTTTGTGTTGCCATCAATGCCAAAGGGGGAGATTGTTGGCAAATATTTAACAGACAGTGAATGCTTAGATGGCAAATATTTAACAGACAGCGAATGGCAAATATTTAACAGACAGCGAATGCTTGTCATTGATGGAAAGTACAACAGTGAAGTTGGCATGAACACAGGAAGTTTGTAATCGACAGGAAAATAGAAGATAAGTTTAGGAAGGTCGAATGATCGAAGGCGAATGATCGAAGGCAACGCAACATTGATCGAGTGATCGAAGACCCGTAAATTTTGAGAAGAATCTCTGATCGTTGGATTCCATTCAAAATTCCTGAAAGAACGAGGGTCGTCAAATCTGAATGTAGACAAGAAGAGATCATTGAAGAGGAGGACAGATTTCAGTCGTTAGATCCAAGTGCAGGATCCTACCATCGTTGGATCAAGAAGAACTTGCACGTCCTTTAAGGTACAAGGAGAAGCGGGCGTAATCGCGATATGAAAAATCGTGATGTAATCTGAGCCGTCAGATCAAGGTTTGATCTGGACCGTTGATTCCAGTCCATGTCAGAGTTTCGGGGATCGAGAGTTGGAGATGTCAAAGTTTATTAACATCAAGAATCTCGATATTGAGATATGTGAAATCACGATTTAATCGCAGTCGTTGAATAGAGATCAGATATGGACCGTTGATCTAACTTCATATCAGAGTTTCGTGAATCACAACATGGAGAGGCAAAGAACCCAATGCAACAAGAATGTTGAAATCATGAAATTGCAATTCAATCGTAGCCATTGAATCAAGATCACATCTGGACCATCGAATCACAGGACATGTGGCAAGTGATAGAAATTTCACTGACTTGGGGTCAACGGAGCATAGTGTCGAAAATCACGAAATGAGAAATCGTGAAAGCACTTTTTGCATAGGCGCCTGGTTATGACCATAGTCATATTGGGGAGGGAGCTAGTGCAGAAAAGTTCTGTATCAAAACATCGTAGATCGTGAAATGAAGTGTAGAGACACTCAGCACAGGATTGCCGAAATGCCGAAACCATATTTAAAGGCAATGTCAATAAAGTTCATCCAACGGTGCAAATAAATTGGAATATGATCGGAAGGTTACTGTTCTCTCTCACAGTTAACCCCTCAGTTACGAATCTGTTAGTGAAATGGATTCATGATTGTGAATCTGTTGGCGTTTCAGTTGCTTGGACAATTGTCTTTCTTTTGCCTAAGGAAATGTGAAGTGCAACCGTCGTGGAGGTGTGTATAAAAGAAAATGAGACAGATTGTGTGTGGTTGGTTGTTCTGTATGAGAAAAGAATGAAACTGTAAGAAAGGGAAGATGAGATGATGCACAGTATGAGATTGAGCATATGTGCAGTGTGAGATGAAACACGGAGCAGAATAACAGAACAAGTTGAAGAAGAGAAGAATGATAGAACAAGTTGATGCTGAACAGACAGAGGAAGAAATGAATTGCATAGTTGACTGGTACAGAACAAAGAAAGATTGGTAAGAATTGATTTATCTGCATAGTTGACTTCTTATTTATTCATTTATATTCTAGGGAGGTTGGGAGATGCTCGGGAGGAATTTTTTCCTCAGAGGTTCAAGTGGGAGCTTGAACACAGGAAGTTGTAGCTTCCATCTGGTTGCAGCCAGAGAAACCAGGGTGGCAGGGTGGTGCAAGGGAGAACAAGTGTTCTCTGTTATACAGGTTAGATCCTATGTAACTGGAAGTTGGTGCTTCCATCCAGTTGGTGCTGTAACATATAGGGTGTTGGTGCTTCCTTCTAGTGGGTGCTAGAGAAACCAGGGAGTTGGTGATTCCTTCTAGTGGGTGCTAGAGAAACCAGAGAGTTGGTGCTCTCAAACAAGTTGCATCTTGTAAAACAGAGGTAGTAGCCTCACATTGAGTTGGTGCTCAATTAAAGATGATGTACAGAACTTAAAAGACTGCATCCAAACCTGGTTATGATATCATCAAATATGAAACGCGCAGTTGTAGTTGCACTACAGTCCTTGACTTATCTTGCTTTGTCCCATCTAGTTAAGTACTCTGTTGCAGTGATGATGTATCTTGCTCATGTGTGCTTCCCTGGTGGGTTGATAGGTCCCACAAAATCAATGGCCTATTTCTCAAATTCCTGTAAGGTCGGCTAAGGTGCTAAAGGAATCTCATCTCTTCTGGACAATTTCCCAACTCTTTGGCATACATCACAAGCCTTATAGTATTACTTAGCATCTTTGTGTAGAGTAGGCCACCAAAGGCCATCCATAAGAATCTTCTGCATTGTTTCTTTCCTTGCGTAGTGTCCTCCTACGATGCCTTCATGTGCTTCTACGAGGATCAATGGTCTCTCTGCTTCCATAACACACCTCCTCAATATCTCATCAGGTCCCATCTTGTATAGTTGTCCAGCTATAAGGGAAAAATCTACAGCGTGCACTATGAATTGTTTATTCTAAATGATTGTATAGTCACTAGGTTCCATTCATGTTGACAAGAACTGCACTATCTCTGTGAAGTGATCATCAACCTTCCTTATGGCCAGCAACTATGCATCTGGAAATGTATCCTCCAAACTAGTAGGCTCTTCTCCATGTTCCAACCTCAACAATTGGTCAGGACCTTTGTTCATTCTTCCTGGCTTAACCACGATCTCGAAATCATATCCTTGAAATAACAAAATCCATCTGCATATTCTCCCCCCCAACACAGGCTTGTTGACTAGGTATTTCAGTGTGGAGTGATCAGTAAATATTTTAAAGTGTCCTCCCAACAAGTAGTGGTGAAACTTCTGCAACGCATACACAATAGCTAATCCTTCTCACTCTATGGTGGTGTAATTTATCTCAGCTGAAGATAGTTTCCTGCTAGAAAAGGATAATGGATGGTCGATGTCCCCTACTCATGTTTGTGCTAACACTACTCCTAATGCAATAGAGGATGCATCAACATGCACATGAAATTCCTTACTCCAATCTGGGAAAACGAGAATAGGCGCAGTAACCATTTTTTGTTTCATTGTGTCAAAGCTCTGTTGGCATTCTTCTGTCCAGTGAAACTGACAATATTTATTTAACACCTTCTCCATGGGTGTTTTTATCTACGCATACCCCTTAATGAACTTCCTATAGTATACAGTATGTCCCAGCGCAGTGCGCAGTTTTTTTACTAAAGTAGGAGGGGGTAGATCGACTATAATGGTAATCTTGGATGGATCTACCAGCAATCCCTGCTTGCACACAATATGGCCCAACAGTACTCTGAAGGGTGAAAATAAGATGCACTTCTTCAGGTTCATGGCAATCTGAAACTTCCTGCAATTATCCAACATTAGTTTTAAACATTCAATATGATTTTGCAAAATGTTGAAAACAGTCCAATCATCAAAGTATGCTTCCAGGAATTTATGTAAAAACTCCTTAAACGCTTCGACCACCACCCTGGAAAAGATGGTTGGTGCATTCTTCAATCCAAATGGCATCACTGTATACTGGTAGGATCCCCATTATGTTGCAAATGTGGTCTTATGGCGATATTCCTTGGCAATCCAGATCTGATGGTATCCTGAAAATCCATTTGTAAAAGAATATACCTCTTGTCCTCCTACATTGTCTATCACTTCGTCGGTGAATGGTGTAGGGAATGGGTCATGAAAACAGACATCATTCAGCTTCCTAAGATCTACACAGATCCTTATTTCTCCTGTCTTATTATCTTGTACCACCGTATGGCTAATCCATTCTAATTCTTCAACGGGTTCTATGATTCCTGCTTCCATCATTTTGTCAAGTTCAATCTTCACTTTCTCCTTATATTTAGGGTTCAATCTGTAGGGTCTCTATTTGACTAGTCTTGAATCTAGTTTCAAAGGGATCCTCATTTCTCCCATGGGTCCTTTAATGCCCTTCATATCAGTGAACTTGGTTGGAAACAAGTCTTGATATTCATGCAGTAGTTTTGTGATATTGTCAATAGTGGCATCATCCCAATAATATCCAACATTTGTAAGCTTTGGTGTATGTTTTGTTCCAATGTTGACTTTTTTTATTTTGATTCATTGTCCAACAAAAGGTAATTCAACTCCTGGTACTTCTACATCTCTTTGGCCTTCTGTTTCTGTGATGTTCACATTCCTAGGATCATCGTCTTCACCAGCATTGATATTATAATTTCCTTGCAACTTCTAAAGAGGCGCAGTCCATTCATCCTCTTCTTGCTCCAAATGGAGGTTAGGTGCCTCCTCGAACACTTTTTGTCTTACAACCTGTAATTCTTGATCTACTATAGGATATTGGCTTCCAAACAAAAAGGTAGTTACAAAGTTGTGGGTCAAACCTTCCCAATCTGCAGTGATGAGGCGCAATTCTGCTTGAAGATACCAGTTGATGGGAGTTGTGTCCAGTGTGTTAATGAATTTATGTACCCATTGTTCTTGAGGAATGTTTCTCTAGGCCTCCTCGCAACTTCGTACATGTTCCTTCAGACAACTTTGACCTGTGTACCTAACTTCGCATCCTTCTACTTGCTCTCAAAATTGTGTTGTCATCAAAGTGTGACATTGTACCCAGTATGTAATATTGTTTTTGTGTGTCCCCCACCATCTCACTGTAGTTGATTTCAGGGCCTCATCCATTGACAACAATATTTGTGGTGTTGGTACAATTTCTTCAAAGTCCAACAAGAATGCTTCTAAGTGATTTAGACCATCAAAGGTGGGCAAGTTACTTACTGTTGTGTCGATCCAACGGACTTATCTGGTTAATCTAGCACATCTTCTTGTAGATACTTCGTACATTTTGTTCTTACAGTTCTCCAGTGCTTCTTTTGAATCTGATGAGCATGCATTGTCATTTCGCCATCTCCAATTCCCATCTGTTGTAGGATTAATATAGTCATGTTGTCTGGCTGCTAATTTGTATATGTTTTCTAGTTCATATGCGCGGTCTTCTTCTCTGATGGGTTCGATGTATCTCTTACCTTTGTCGGGATCCAAAGGTGCAATGACCCTAAGGCCATATCCTTCAAACATCATTCTTCTTTTCTTTAGATCAACCACAGTGGAATTGTCGAAAGCCCAATCAATTCCTAACAGCGCAGGATAAGGACAGCTCTCATCCACAATTTCAATGACTTCAAAATCTACAAACACCCTTACCCCATCGATGTCCATAGTGACATGCTCTATCCTTTCAAAGGGGATTACAACTTGTTGATTAGCCATCCTAATCCTAATAGGTGAATAGATCAACTTAGGTTTTCCCATCAGTGCCCAAGTCTGCTTTGTCATGACATTGACCTCTGACCCTAAATCGAGGACCACATTGTCTATATCATAATCTCCAATCTGAGGATTAAGGTGTAGTTCCTTATTTTTCCTTCTCTTTTTGGATAGTTTATGTACTACTTTATTCAACAAAGGATCTACCCTTCCTATCTCATACTGTCTGACCAAATTTTGTAGTTCTTGTATGGCTTTTTCATCTTTAATCAACTCAATAAACATATACAAGAAATTGATAAGTTTACTCACCTCTTTTCCATCTCCGAAAGAAGTAGACTGATCAAATTCCAGAGGCATTCCATATTCTCTTACTTCTGGTCTAATCTTTGATGAATAAGCATGATCTCTTCTGAATTTTTTTCTTGCCTCCTCAAATATTTCTTTTTTCTTTCTTCGCATCAAACACTTGTGTCTTCTCTGCATCTTTCCTGACTCCTGATTCTTCTATAGTCTTTCCTTGGATCACTCTGTCTTCTTCTGTAACAGCACCTCCTCATGTGATAACAGTGACTCTGGGATCTTCTCCATGAGGTTCTTCTTTGATTAGTTGTATTTGTTGGTTTCCCCCTCGTTTCTTCTTAAGCTTAGCCAGCAATGTTGGACATTCCTCAATAACATGCTCGAATGAGTTGAAATAGTTGTAAGTGGTACAAGGGTTCTGACAGTCCCTTGCCAAGTTTCATGGATGTGCACAATTATAACAGATGATCTTTCCTCGACCTCGACCCATACCTCCTCCTCCTCCTCTTCCTCTTCCTCGAAATCCACCCTGAGGGTTGAAGTTTCCTCTCCCAAGGGAATTATACTGCGCAGTGCTTCCTTATTGTTGTACTTCACCTTGAATTTTGTATATATCCCTCGACCTTTCATGCATGAGATCGTAAGCCATACAATCCCTTTCATCATGTCCTAACGACTTATAGAATGTGAAATACAGATTTTTAGGTGTCTGGACATATTTTTGCAGATAGTAACATTCACCCGAGCGATGTCGGTTTCTACATACCTCACACCAGGGTAGGGTAACTTGCTTCAAAGGGCTCGGAGCTCCAAAGGCCAAGTACTCATGAAATAGGGGACAATACTCCTTATCATGGCCCTCTAATTTGCAAATGATACACCAGATGTCTTCTCTTTTATCTTTTCCTTTGTCTTTCTTCATATCTTCAACCTGTAGTGATAAGCTAGTTAGTTGACTCAAGATTTGACTCATTGGTATAACCCTAATTTTCACCATACATGCTTACCTAGCATCAGACCATCTCAGATCCCTTCTTTTCCAAAAGCATTGTTGAAAAACTCTTTAAAAAACCTCTTTTATAAGGTCCCACGTGCACTACTCCATTACTGCACGCATGTACACATTGGCTAACCTAAAACAGCCCGCGTGGACCTACAAAAGCACGAAAAAAGGAAAGTTGTCGACGAAACACATAGCTTTGGGTGAGTTAACTGAATCTTCTGGCCATGCATGGCCGAGGGTTCGTCCAAATACCTAGCTTCTTCCAGACTATAAAAGAAGGGTTAGGGGTCCTATTTGAAGAGGAGAATAATAGTAAAGAAACTTTGTCTAATTGTACATTCCCATTGTCCCAACCATTTAGCCATCCTTGTGCAAAGAGAGATACAAAGCAAAGAAGTTGGAGGACATTTGAAGAGGAGGCCAGGATCAAGATTCACGGAGAGGTGGTTGGTCTCAACATTGTAAGTTGATTCATTAAAAATAATAATAAAGAAATGTGTTTCCCGTCCCACTGTATGAGTTCTTCATAGTTTAGTAAATATATGTTTGAATCTCTAACCCATTAGTCTGTAGGTAAAATGCATGTGTAGTTTGTTGCTTGTTTTGTATGCAGGTTAGCCTTGGGAGGAGAGCTGCTAGCAAGCAATCAAGCATGAAGAAGGACCGACATTGAACATACAGAACAAGGTATGTTGGTCTAACCATGTATTTGCTGAAAAGAAATGGGGATTAGGTCTGGAGACGAAGGTAGAAAGTAGGTTTCTTTTGGTCATATTTGCATGCATAATATAACCCTATTTGCTAGTCCATAGGGGGATTTCCCACCACAACAGAATTGGTGACTCCACTAGGGAAGTCTCTAGGGTTCCTGGGAATATTTTCGGGTAGTTTTAAAAGACCGGTTTTCTTGCCTGTTTTTTGAAGTTTCTACAAAGTTTGAGCTAACAAAGAGTCTGGTCTTCCATACCAACTATCTCTGTTATTTTCTTAACTGTGTTTTTCGAGACCCACAGAGGTCCACATGGCCTGCATAAGGTATGCACGCGTGTACCCATGCCCTACTCTCTTACAGCCTGCGTGTAAATGTTAGTTGACGAAGTAGCAGTAGCGTGTAGATTCCAGAAAATTTTTGAGGCGGTCATCCTCTTCCCTGTCAGAATCAGTCATTCTCAGGGGTTTTCTGGAACTTTGTCTAAGTCTTGGTTTTTTGCAGTCTCATCTCAGATTGGTTTGTTTTACGAATTTTTTCCTTACAGTGATTTCTTTTTCTATTAAAGAGAGTATCTAAGCCTTCAAGAGATCCTGGTTCTCAATATCAGTGGTCTCTTCCTAGTTTGGATTGTTTGTTTTTAGTTGTTTCAAAGTTTTAGAGATACACGCGACCTGTATAAGGCCAGCACTCATGTACATGCACTCTGGCTCTACACAGCTCGCGTGCACACGCTTGTTGTTGGATTGTCAGTAGTGTGCTTGTACAGGATAGTTTTTGTTGAGGGTAAGGCAATCATCATTTCCCTTGACAAGAGTTATACCTCTCAGGTTTTTGAATCTATGTCCTAGTAGTCAGTAGTTTAAGGTTGATCTTAGCCTTAGCTTCCTTTTTTCATTTAAAAGTTGTCATTAAAAAATTTTCTTTAGGGTTTTTAGACAAGTGTGAGAGTCATTTTTTAAGTTGCTATTATGTGATTTCTGGAAGTGATTCTTTGCGGTCTGCGATTAGGCCAGAATTGTTTTTCTTGGTTTTTTACTTGTTGGTATTTTTCCTTTTTTCTTTATCAGTATTTAAATAAAATAAAATAAAAAATCTCTTTCATTTTCTTGTTTGGTTGAAAAGTGTGATTTTGCATTAGTAGCCAGGGAAAAATCTTTGTTTTCTTAAGTTATTGATAGTTTACTTAGATCGTAAGTAGCTCGTAGTCGAGTGAAATCCTTCTTTAAGTTTGTTGATTCAAAAGATCTTAGAAAAGAAAAAAGGAAAAAAATTGAAAAGTTGTTGAAAATTTGCGTTAAGTGAAAAATTTTGTTTCCAGCTTTCTGTTCATTTTTTACTTTCGTCTTTCAAACATCATCAATTTCAATTTCATTCCCTTTGACATAAGACAAGCCATAAAATTAACGCTAAATCTAAAATTTGTTAGACTTTTATGTTTGTAGGGTTAACCAACTAGTTCAGGATTAGGGCCTTGGATTAGGTTGGAGAGGAAACTCTTCAAGGCCATTACATTCAAACATTGGAGTATGAGTTAGGGAGTGTCTAAGTCTAGTATCGTGAAATTTATCTGCGACCCCCCTCTAACAAAGGGGATAAACATGAGGTCGTGTGTGGAAAGGTAGCAGAGATGACCCCTCCAAAGTTGGACCAATCGTAGTGGAGAACACATATAAAGGGCTTGTTTTGGGATTCCGTCGATTGCATTTTCCACAGGGCTTCGTAGGTCTCGAATCCATTCAAGATCCTCAATTGTCTTCCGGACCACTTGCTTTCAATACCCTTGATAGGTTTCGGGCTCAATACCCTGCTCATTGTGGTCTACCCAACTTTCGACTGTACCCGCCTGGTGACTGTTTACGCATTGGCAACCTAGTTGCCTATCTTTTCTAGGGACATACACAGGTGACAGCGGGAGTATACCACGGTACCACATTGGGCCATGCTTTGCAGAGTATACCCAGAGGGTGCTTCCGTGTTCGAGTTTCACTTGCACCGGTAAGTTGCTCTAGTGTTGGTTGTTGTAACTGTTCTTCCAATTAATTTAGTGTTTGTTTGTCTTATCTTAGAGGGACTTTTTTTAGTGCGTGTTGTTTTTGAATGGTTAGAATACCCTAGTGTGTCTTTGATCTTCTCACACAGTGGAGGATCACGAGCTCCGCCGGTCACGAAGGCTTCTTGGCCTGCCACTGGTTACACTAGAGCCACCCCCGCCACCACTATGGCGAAAGCTAGACCAACAAGGGTATTTTGAAGCAACCGGGTCATAAGAAATTGTGCCCGACCAACATCCAGAGGAATCGATCATTTTAGACCTTGGAGCGCAAGATTTTGGTCTGGTTGAAACCTCCACCACTGATCTTTTGGCACCCACCATCGCACTGATTCATCTTTACGAGTGCCAGACAGTGTCACACGCAGCAATGGAAACAAATGATGTTACTCCTTCTGGGAATTCTACAATTCCCACTACGGTTGTCACCACAGGAGAGTTTCCACCTCCTAAACCACCATCATTGATCCAATCCACCATGGTCTCAACTTCCTCTACATCGCACAGTGGTCTGATCCCATCTCTGGCAGCGACCACAACCCCTTTCACACCAAGTGCGATAGGCCCTCCATTCTCATACGGGATGCCTAGTTCAGGTACAAGTCCTGTACTTTCCTACTCCACTTCACAGACTTCAGGTCTGGGGGCAGGGACCTCTAATGCTCCTATGCAAGAAAAATTGGGGGGCACTCCTTCTCCTTTCAATGCTTTCCCTTACGAGGGAGGTCATATACCTCCTTCGTCCCCTTCCCTCGGTGGCATGCATCAGCAATCTGTTGGGCCACCTGCACACCCTAGTTTATTTGGAGCGGGAAGTCAAGGACCACCTTCACATAATATGTCGGTCGGTTCGCCACTGCTTTCTTTGTTCGCTGTGTTTGGTAACAACGCTTTCTCGTCAGCTACTTTCTCGACTAGGGGCAACCCCGGTTTCGGACAACCTATTCCTATGCAGGGTACTATTCCTGCATAGGGGGCACACCCAGGAACTTCTTCTCCATCAGGGCCTTGGAATTCTAGGTCGGGATCCGTTCCCTCATCCGAAATGTCGATCTGGGGTAATTCTTTTCATAATCAATGGAACCCCGGACAAAGCACTATGCATATCCCCATAGGACCGACATGGGACAATCCTTCCCAAAGCCCTTCGAATGTAATGCATGCCCAACCATCTATGTCCTATTTTGGAAATCAGTCGATGATGTCTCCTTACATGCAAAATCCATATGCTAGCCATGGCCATCGTTTTTACGAGAACCCAGGCCAGCAGCCGAACTTTTCCTGGCAACCTGGTGCCAGTCAAACTCCAGGCCCCTTTTTCCCAGGTTATCACCAACAACCCAAACTACCCTTCCTGGCAACCTTGCATTTGCCAGACTTGACAAGGTTGTTGAATGACCCTATCTGTCACGATCCGCGTTGGCCTCCTATGTCGACGAAGTTTCCTTTGGACATCCCAAAGTTCGAAGCCAAGTCTAACGAAGATCCAGGTATCATGTGACTACCTTCCACCTTTGGTGGTCATCCAACTCGTTGAAAGATGACTACGTATAGTTGTGATTGTTTCAACACACTCTCATTGGGAGTGTCGTGAAATGGTACATTGAGCTCGACCACTCAAGATACTCTTCCTTCGACGACTTGGCAATGGCCTTCCTAAACCATTTCCAATTACCTGTGATATACGACGCTGGTACAGAATTGCTGGCCAATTTCTCACAAACAAAAGAGGACCATATCTCTGATCAAATCGGAGAATGGTGACGTCAAAAGAGTTTAATTAAAGTACCAGTCCCACCATCATTCCTGCTCGAGTGGTTTCTTAAGTCTTTTGTCCCACAGTTGTCCAAAGACGTCGCGACGTTGGGAGTATTTTTCGAAGAAGACGCCATCATGAGAGCTCAACAACTTGAGCTAATCTATTCTCAGTTCGGTTTATTGTATGAGATCTTTCCAGATGCACCATGCTCAATACTTGATAAAACCAAACAGAGAGTTGGACCACATGCTGATGATATTGTAGGTTCAGCACAAACAAAGCCCGCTGAGAAACTAACAAATCAGTTGCAAAAGTTGTCTATATAGCACACAGCGGCCAACCAAACTATTGCTTTGGCTGCTCCCCCTACCAAAACGTCGGATGTACACACAATGCAATTGACTAATCCAAAGGCCACCCAACAGCCTGAAGGAAAGAAAAAACAATGAAAGAAGGGTAAGGGGGATAAGAAGCCCACTGATAATGCTGGCGGGGGTAATACTGAGAAACAGAAGGCGAGGTATCCATGCAACTTGTGCACAGAAGACCACCCAACCCATCTATGTCCTCGGCTTGCAGAAGCCCAAAAGTTTGTGATGCAACAACAGTCTGTTGTGTTAACCAATCCATTCCAACATGGGCAAAATCTAACATAGGCCTTTGCAAACACGGAATGGGGCAGCCAAGGACCCTCTCCGTTTTTGAACAACCCCGCATCCGCGAATGTATATATGGTGAAGGGTGATGCTTTTATATCAACTAGAGCACATGACTATAGTAAACCAAGCACTTATGAGAAGGGAAAAGAAGTTGAACTCCCATATCTTCCTCTACAGATTGAGAAGACGTTGGGCGAAACAATGACATGCATCCCCAAAGGCACATTCAAAAACGCTTCTTACAATCCAAACGCAAGGGCTGCCTAGAACTATTCTGTGGTGGAATATTTATCACAAACCCTTTGTGCGATGTCTGCTTTGGAGGTCCTCCAAAGCTTCCCTTCCCAAAGGAAAGCCTTGTTAACCGCTTTAGGATCTACCGAGACTTGTAATCCGGGTACCATCATGTTAGATACAACTGACTTAAAACCTCGTCTGTCATACCACGTAGCATTTCAGATAGTAGTGGCTCATCCCACGAAAACTTTTACTCGCAATATTTTCCGCACGGTGGTTGATGAGGGCGCCTCGACATGCATTATGTCATTGGCATGTTGGAAGGCCATTGGCTAGCCCATTTTGTCTCCGTCACCCACTCTTCTCACTACTTTCGACGGTCGTTCTTTTCAACCACATGGTATCATTCCCTCTTTTCCCATGCAATTAGGAGGGAAGACCGTGTGTGTCGAGATAGAGGTATTCAATGCGCCCCTCGACTATAACCTATTGTTAGGGAGGAGTTGGACTTATTCCATGCAAGTTGTGGTTGCTACAGTTTTTCGGGTCTTGTTGTTTCCACACGAGGGTCGGATTGTGACCATCGATCAATTGTCTTTCTCTAGACCTGACCCTTCATTGGGGGCATCCACGGTCTCGATGATTGATAATCCTCAACCAAGTGTGGTCAACATAGGGGTTGGTTTGTGACCATCTTTGATGGGTACCTTCGATTACCCGCCCACTCAAGGCGATATCAAGTTTATATCCAATCACCATAAGGTTGAGATTTTTCAAGTTTCATCGTTCTGCATGAATTACTTCGATGATTCATGGATACTTCCTTCCCCATCAGCCACAATGGATGGGACAGGGCACCTAGGCATGTTTGTACCCTTGTCCGCACCTGAAGTAGCATACTCTTTATTCCAACAAGCTTCAGCCAACACTAATCCAACTCTTGCACAAGAATTCGATCCACTTCTAGAGCCTATTTGGGCCCAAGGTTCTCTTGCTAACATTGATTCATTAGACTTAGTCTTTCCCTCTGACGAAGCAATAATTGAAGCAATGACTAGTCCGGACAAACCCTGGGATGATCTTCATCACAGATCATACTTCCTCCCAGAGTTAAGTAGAATCGAGGCTGGAGAATTCACCTTGACTATGACTGGAGATAGGTCTTGTCCTATTAATCCCTTAGCTACACATGAGGTCTATGCTGAGGGTAATATGGAAACCATCGCTGAAACCATACCGATCAATCTCTCCAGAACCCCTGGCATCGTAGACAATGTTTTCGTCGGAGCATACTTCTCCCCCAAGAAGATACCTGGCATCGACCCCCAAAGTGTCGATCATGAGCTAACTTTGTTGTTTTTCAAGCTCGCTTTGAGATCCGAAAACAACATCCGGTGAGACTGCATTTATGTTTTTCGATCTCGTCCAAATTAACTGAGAAAATTAACCTCTACGGGTCTTCTTTTAAGCCCTTTTCAGACCCTCTAAACATGAAAATATTGTCGAGCGATCTTGTGGCCTTTCATGCTCGTTAAACTGAAATTTGAAGTCACGTTTGTTCGGTGGTAGTTTACCCCTTTTTCGGTCTGGACGGACAACTGTACGAACAAAGGTATACTCTATGGAACTTCAATTCTCTAGAAGAGTACTCTCGTATCATTTTAACTCTTTTTTGGGCCTGAGGGACTAAATTTACGAAAAAGGAACCCCCACGGAGTCCATAGTTAAGCTTTTTTCAGACTCCCTAAAATTGAAAAGATCGTCGAGTGACCTTATTCTTTCACACTCGTTAAAATGGTCCAGAAGAACATTCCTGACGAAGTCCATAGTTAATCTTTTTTCAGACTCCTTAAAAATGAAAAATTGGCCGAGTGATCTTGTCTTTATCACACTCGTTAAAATGGTTTTGAATAGACGTCTTGTCGGTGCTAGTTTACCCTTTTTTCGAACCAACTAGACTATCTTCGAAAAAGGCACCCCAATGGAGTCTCCTTTTATATGTTTTTAGACTCCCTAAATATGAAAATCCACCGAGCTGACCTTCTCTAGGCTCGTTAAACTTACATCTAAGGATGTTACCATTGTGTGTTTTGTTAACCGCATTTGCATACCTTATACGCCAGCCTTGTCGCACTTTGTTTTTGCGTCTTAACACCCTTGGCCCCTTAAGGATTTTTCCCGAGTATCATTATTCTGAACATCAATCTTGTCCTTGCGCATTGAACTTGTATGTTTGTAACACTCGATTCTCCATTGTAACGTAAAATTCCTTTATTCTTTTTCCAAAATCATTGAAAAACACAAAAAAATCAAAAATACCCCAAAAAGAGGAAGGGAAAGGTATTTTCTTTATTGGCAGCATAATGAGTCACCCTTGGATAAATCACATATGTTTGTTTGTTCGTCAAACTATGGGATGTAATACGACCTTAGGAAGTTGTTCTCGCTACATAGAGTTGTCTCCTCCTCCATTTGGTTATTCTTCCAAACATATGGAGAGTTTGTGTTGCCTCCTGCTTCGTAAACTTATGATTAATGCCATGCTGCCTAAGTCTCATCATGTGTCGTGTTGTTGTCCAAGGGAAGTTTCTACCAAGCCTGAGTCGGCCCCTCTGCAATTTGACTCTTGCCCTCATACCCGGCCATCCTAAATGTTCAATCAAGTCCTTGTTCGAAATCAATGAATCCTTTAGTCTGATCATCAAGATTATCTAGTCCATGACCGACGAGCCGTCGAAGACCTCTGGGTAGTGAAGTCGTGCACTCATATTACACTCCTACCTTGAGTTTTGAATATTTTGAAGTTGTTGCTCGAGCTCTGAAGATCTCATCTCTAGCCATCAGGTCGTATCGGCTTCTAGAAGATGGATACTCTATATGTATATATTTTTGATTTCGAGATGTAGCTCCACTGTGTATTGTTCGTGGCTACACTTTATATATTTATTTGACATGGATCTACAGTGTATTTGATTGGTAGCCATGATTCTATTCTATCCTGAGCATGGGTATGCCCGCCTCGGTGAGACATTTGTTATTTTGCAGACGGCGCCTCTCGGTTCCTGGTCTCTAGGCTCACTTGTTCGGCACATCAGTAAAGATTGGTAATGCATTTCGGCCATCATATGCTCTTCTGACCTCACACATTAGGGGGCATCTATTATAACCCTAATTTTCACCATACATGTTTACCTGGCATCAGGCCATCTCAGATCCCTTCTTTGCCAAAAGCATTGTTGAACAACTCTTTAAAAAACCTCTTTTATAAGGTCCCACACGCCCTACTCCATTACTGCACGCATGTACATGCTGGCTAACCTAAAACAACCTGCGTGGACCTTCAAAAGCACGAAAAAAAGAAAGTTGTCGACGGAACACATAGCTTTGGTGAGTTAACCGAATCTTTCGGCCATGCATGGACGAGGGTTTGTCCAAATACCTAGCATCTTCTAGCCTATAAAAGAAGGGTTAGGGGTCCTATTTGAAGAGGAGAATAATAGTAAAGAAACTCTGCCCAATTGTACATTCCCATTGTCCCAACCCTTTAGCCATCCTTGTGCAAAGAGAGATACAAAGCAAAGAAGTTGGAGGACATTTGAAGAGGAGCCCAGGATCAGGATTCGTAGAGCGATGGTCGGTCTCGACATTGTAAGTTGATTCATTAAAGTTAATAATAAAGAAATGCTTTTCCCGTCCCACTATATGAGTTCTTCATAGTTTAGTAAATATATGTTTGAATCTCTAACCCATTAGTCTGTACGTAAAATGCATGTGTAGTTTGTTTCTTGTTTTGTATGCAAGTCAACCTTGGGAGGAGAGCTACTAGCAAGCTATCAAGCGTGAAGAAGGACCGACATCGAACATCCGTAACAAGGTTTGTTGGTCTAACCATGTATTTGCTGAAAATAAATGGGGATTAGGTCTGGGGACGAAGGTAGAAAGTAGGTTTCTTTTGGTCATATCTGCATGCATAATATAACCCTATTTCTAGTCTATAGGGGGATTTCCCACCACAACACTCATACCTAAGATGGATTCTCCCATAGGGGCTGATTCTAATTTCATCGCGATCTCCAGTGCCTCAGCCTGCGAAGCAATATTTTTTTGCATCAGAGGAACTCTGATATGTGGCAAGAGGGCAGCAATGAACCATTCCTTGTTCTTCTCATCTAGGATCTGAAAACTCAAATGGCCTGTCAAGGTCTTAAATCTCTAATCAAACTCCCACACAGGTTCAATTGTTCTCTGCTTGATTTCTTTTAGTTATGTAATGCACTGCGACTCTGATTTAGGTTTTTGAAATTCGGCAGTTAGCACAGTCTTAATGGAATTCAGTGGTTTAGGTGTAGCTTCTTGGACAAATTTCATGTACCAGCTCAGTGCGCGATCTCTTAGGGTAATGTTGAACTGAGCTCGTTTGACAGCTTTGTCGGTGATATTCTTAATACTCCACATAGCTTCACATAGGAACCAGTGTTGATCAGGATCTTCAGATCCATCTCCTCTAAAGGTGGGTAACCTCATCTCATCTACCATAGATCTTCCTAGTTTTCTTGACTAAGTATGTGATGGGATTCTAGTGACAGTTCTTTGAGTGTTCTGATGACTTAGGTTACTCTAGTTACTTAACGTTGTTGAAGCAACAGGAGGAATAATAGTACTTACTTCAACAGTCGACGCAGTTCTTGAATTTTTTGGCTCTTCTTGGCGAGGTTCCTCTGTCCTAGCAGATTCTGAATGCTCTTCATCTGTCGGATATGCCTCTTCTCCACTATAGAACCCTTTGTCTCCATAGTTTTTCTTAAACAGGTTCATGAGATGAGCTTCTCTGAACACTCTCCCACTACGCATATGTCCAACCTTTGTGTCATTGTCGTTGTCTGAATTTTTTAACATTAGCTCTTTTGATCTGACTGATTACTGTATCTTCAAGATGTTCTTCTCATGCAATAGCATCTTGATCTTCAACTTAAAAAAGTGTAAAAATTTTCCTCTAGGTCCCTTGAAGAAATATCTCTCAGCTTGGCTATATGACTCTACTCTTTCAACATCAAACTCGGTGATGTACCCTCCAATGGTGCTATCAAACCAGTGATCTGCTTCTCTTGACATGGCATTGTCAACTCTCTTGACCTTCTTGACCAGCATCGACGTCCAAACCACAGGTGGTCTAATTCTGATCTCAAACTGGGCATCTGCTAATCTGGCTAGCCACTCGTCTAGCTCCTGGTGAATTCCTCCAAAGAAAATCTTGTGTATATCAGTAAAGATATACCTTCCCAACCAATCCTATGTGCTAAGATTAGGGTTCTTATTTTGAGCTTCAACGAAGTCCTTTTCTTGATATTGTTTCCACTTATGAATATCTATCTTGGATGGAAACCACCTTGACATTCCCTCAAGAAGATCTTGGTCCTGACAACGGAACCATTTGTTGGCACAGGGGCAGACCCAAGGTTCATCTCTAACAGCACACCAACAATCCCTAACTACTAGCCCTTTCGGCAACACCTGCGAAGCAGATGCAGTATCACCCAAAGTAGCTATAGGGGGTTGCAGGACACAAGTGTCTACAACCAGAGGAAATGCAGAGTGGATTCATAGCAACAACACACAGTCACCTAGTTATTCTTTAACTTCCTTAAACCTATTGTGCAAGTTATATTTCAGATCTAACACAATATCACAATAGAAGCATATCCAATGACAAGAGAACACGGCATCAAACACACATAACACAAGATATACGTGGTTCACCCTCTCCCTAGGGCTACTTCCACATTACTGTGCTTTATGATATATTAAGATGGGAGAATACAGTTCTTATCTGCGCTCTTGACTAGCAGATATTCTCTTATTCTCTCTTTTTCTCTCCCCTCCCTGCGCACCCAACTGCAAAGTTGACCTTCGCACCCAGCTAAAGATCTTACAATACAGAAGGCTCTCACACACAGCACTTCTCTCTCACACAGTAGTACTCACTCAATCATACAATAACAATGAATCCTCAACCAACCTAGTACCAACCCATCCCAGGTCCTTTAGACCTTAATTTATACATTACAATAGCTCTCGGACACACTTAGGTTAAAACCTAAGTGTCAAAACCCTAGATACCAAAACCCTAGGTGTCTAAAACCCTAGGTCAACTTGACCCACGTTTTCAAGGCTTCTCCAGCCTATCTTTCCTTCCTTCACACGTGGTGCTCTAAAGCATCTATTGGCATATTCTTCTTCTTGTTGAGTTGTCTATGATCCCTCTTCCTTGTTGATCTATCATCCTCGATCTCCTCATCCAACGGCTTGCTTTCTCTTACTTCGCTCTGTCTTTTCTTCTCTTTTGGCCCACTTCGGCCTGATCTCAGTCATTGTGCCTTTTGTGCAGTTCACATTTTGCCTTTTCTCCCTTAATATTCGCTTGCTTCCTTAACCAAGGGCCAACAGTAAGCATATGATATCTTTGTTGTGAGTAATACAGTGAAGATTTTGTTGTTTAAATTTTTCATAACTAAGATTTTATTTTCAAGTACCATGTTCTTATTTATTAATGATATTTGGGAATGAGAATTATATGTGTGAGTGGACAGACTGAAAACTCATATATATTATTTTCTTCATTTATTTTATGCCATCTAATTTATCAAGTTGTATGTCATTTACTAAGCCAATGAAATATTTATTTGTCTTTATACATTGAGCCTTATATCCTTTTGTATCTTCGAATCGGCTTTCAACCAACCCTAAAATCTTATTCAAAACCTTTACAAAATACCATTATAATAACTTGGTGATGCCCTAGCTTTCCCTCTCACAGTCAAGTGCAACTTTAGGGACTAACAGTACCAATTACTACTAAAGTGACCAAGTTACTAGAAGAATATGTTGATGTTATTCGTAATGAACTACTTGATGGTATTTCACCAAAGAGGGATATTCAACATCACATTGATCTAATCCTGGGATCATCTTTACCTAATCAGGCAGCCTATAGGATGAGTCCTACACAACATGCAGAGATCAACCGACAAGTGACAGAACTTATAAAGAAAAGTTTGGTAAGAGAAAGCATGAATCTATGTTGGGTATGTGTTATATTCTTTGCATGTGTGTGTGTGGGCGCATCTAAATCTATTTTTAGCGGATTTTGCTATTTTTAGCGGTTTACTAAAAATAATCTCGGTTTTAGGGATTAGGGTTTTGGTATCTACGGAATACATAAAAACATTGTATATATTGTATAGTGAATGGTGAAATTCGATATAATGAATATAAGAAAGGTTTTCCCGGTTGAGGGTTTCCAGTACAAATCTCTGTGTACTATGTGAATGAGCCATTGATTAAATTATGGTTTGCTTAAAACTCTATATGCATTTCTTTACTTCACAGGTTTAAAACTTACATGTGGTATCAGAGCTCGTTTTTGGCTTCAAAGGGATGCCTTTGTTGTTGAGGGTTTGGCTCGGTTTTGATAGATCAATTTTATCTTGGGTCTGTGATAAACCTGGGTTTAGTGGGATCTTTTGCAGTGGTGATTTGAGTGCAGAAAGAAGAATGGTGAGTTCTTCTAGAATCAAGATAGAGAAGTTCAATGGTAAAAACTTTGAGCTATGGAAGTTGAAGATGGAGGACCTTCTTGTAGACAAATAACAATGGATCGTTGTGGATCCTGGTACACAGCCAACTAGTACGCATCCTACTGTCACACAGACGACTGGTACACAACCTACTAGTGCACAAACTACTAGTACACCACCTACTGGTATGTCGAAGGAAGATTGGGAGAATTTGGACAGGAGAGCAAGGAGTATTATTCGACTCTGCCTGGCAGATTCATTGTTGTTGAATGTCTCAGGAGAATCTAGAACCAAGGAACTATGGGATAAGTTGGGGAATCTGTATCAATCAAAGTCCCTGGTAAACAAGTTGTTTCTTCGAAAGAAGTTGTATCATCTTAGGATGGAAGATGGAGATTCTGTGACAGAACATCTAAATGCATTTAATACTCTGGTAAGTCAACTTGTCTCTGTTAATATTACGATTGTAGAGGAAGATAAGTGTATTACTTTGTTATGTTCTTTGCCAGACTCTTGGGATAATCTGGTTGTAGCAATAGGTAGTACCACTCAATCTACATTGAAGTATGAGGATGCAGTTCCATCCTTGTTATCTGAAGAGATGAGGCGAAAAATCATGGATGGTCACCGCACAGATTCTTTATTTGTAAGAGGGTGTACCTAAGACAGGAACCCTGGTAAGCCTTCAAGGTGGAGATCTAAATATACAGGTAGATCTAAGTCTCCAGGAAAATCTTTGAGGAAATGTTGGAAGTGTGGTAAAACTAGGCATTATAAGAAAGATTGCAAGTCTAAGAAGGTTGAAAAACCAAAGGGATCTGATAGTACCTCTTTCACAGAGGTGAAAACCTCCACTGAAGGAGGTGATGTTTACCTAGCATCTACAAGTACACATGCAGACCGTGATGTATGGTTGATCGACTCAGGTGCATCATACCATATGACTCCTCACAGGGAGTGGTTCTCT